>OVBA01000013.1:0-173406 GCA_900406435.1 Lepidium aucheri | reverse complement strand
TAATATATTAATTATATATATTAGTCATTAATGTTCATTTATTTCTCATGAACTAATTTTCAAAGTTCGACATTTATATATATATTAGTCATAATGTTCATTTATTTCTTATAATGTGTTTTGTTCTTCTGCATAGTAAAATTTAAAAATTGAAGAGTTTTAATTATAAATCGGTCATGTCTAAATTAACAACCTAAAAAAAAGAGGACTTATATGCAAGACCTATATAATTAACAACATAAAAAAAAAGAAGTTAAAGTTCAATTAAAATTAAAAGTTTTGTGGTAATGGACGACTAAAGGTTAATAATAATGATCATGTCACAAAAAGGACATATTAAAGAGAAAATTATGTCACTTTAACATATTCGAGACGTGTTAATAAATTTAGCTTTTGCATTAATAAATAAACGTGACAAAGAAAACGATATACAATTTCCAAATTTAGTCTCTAATTTATATATATATTATTGACAATTAAACATATATATATATATATCAGATAGTCTCTAATTTTTTAGTTGTTGGAATTATCCAGCTGATATTAGGCATTTGGTCGTTCTCATGTAAGAGGTTAAGAGAATATGTTTTAAGGTTATGAATCGAGTTTGTCAATCTAGTCTATATAAATATATAACTAGGCGAATCTGACTAGTTTTATGGATATAAAAATTCTTTAGTCATTTTTATAATATGCAAAACATTTAGATTTGCATAACATGAATGTTTGAGACTATACTAAGAAAGACTATGTATCATCTAAACAAATCTAGAACCAATTAACCCAAAAATCTAAAATCTAGACCGATATATATTATATATATCGATTCAACCACATCACAACTAAGATAGAAAATATTTATATGAGGAGATTTGAAACTTATTTACACATATATGTATTGATATTAAGTTGGTAAGTAAACTAGGACATAATTCACTACCTTTATTATGCTAATATATATAATCTATAAACATTGAAAATTCATATTACGTATTGAAGGGTTTGTTATTGGTTGAAAATAAAATTCAAAGTAAATGGAATGAAACATTGTCGAAGAAAACAAGAGAAAGCGAATAAAGCAAAAGTTGTGATAGATATTGTAATGAAAATAAAAGCCATTACCCTTTGATACCGACTAAAGAAAAGTATATGTTAGAATATGGATTTCTTACATAAGTTATATTTGCGATTATTAAATAATATATAAGTATGTGATATAATCTTTTTATTTTTGAGCTAGCTTTTAAATGTAATAAATCAAATATTTATTCCTACATTTTTCAAGTTTTAGATGTTCAAACTTAAATATGAAGAAAATATGTTAGAATTAGGTCTGCGCATTTCGGGTTTCGGTTCGGGTTCAGTTCGAATTTTCGAGTTTAGTAATTTAGAATCTATTCAAGTATTTCTAATTTTCAAGTTCGGTTCGGTTCAAATATAAATCAGGTTTGAGTTCGAGTATATATATATATATATATATATTTAAAAATAGTAAAGAAAAAAATAAATCTAAAAAAGCCTAAATTTAACAAAAATATATCATGTACTCATTCGGTTCCGGTTCAGGTTCGGATTCGGTTTTTCGGAGACATAAATTTAGGATCCATTTGCATATTTTATCGGATTTGATTCCTGTTTCTTGGGTCAACTTCGGTTCAGAATTTGGATATAAGGTTTTAAAATATCTTATATCGTTAGATCTGTAATTCTTGACTAGTATATAAGTATATGACAATTTTTTTCCCTTAACTAATTTTTAGATGTAAATTAAGCTCATATCATATTAGCATTTCACTTCAAATAATAACTTAATTTCATATGACATAAACTAAACTTTGAATTATGAATCATAATATGTAAATGTACACACACAAAAAATGATTAAAAGCAAAAGTATTGTGAGCTTGAGAGTTCACCGTAAATCATACGAATTCATGACGCAATGATTATGACACATCAAAATACACAACAACCTTCCACACTTGTTAAAAACCTTAGTCAAATGTTCTTTAACCAATTCACAAAAAATCAAACAAACCCATAAAATCAAAAATAATAAAATACTTCTAGAAACATGTCTAAAACTCTATATATAAACAACACAACACATCTTCTTTAACACAAACAAAAACCAAAACCACAAAACATGGCCAAACTCATTCTCTTCTTCACCGTCCAAATCCTCCTCCTCGCCGTCGTTTCCTCCGCCGCAGACGGTGAAGACTTCACTAGAACCATGGATCGTAAGCTTCTTGGTCTCCATAGAAAAGAGAAACTAACTCACTTCAAAGTCTATTGGCACGACATTTTAAGTGGACCAAACCCAACTTCTGTCATGATTCAACCACCAGTTACAAACACTTCTTACTTTGGAGGTATCTCCATGATTGACAACGCTTTAACAGCTAAAGTTCCGATGAACTCAACTGTATTGGGCCAGGCCCAAGGCTTTTATGCAGGAGCAGCCCAAAAGGAGTTAGGTTTTTTAATGGCTATGAACTTTGCTTTTAAGACAGGTAAATATAATGGAAGTACAATAACGATTCTTGGTCGGAATACGGCGATGTCGGAGGTTAGAGAGATGCCGATTGTCGGAGGAAGTGGGCTTTTCCGATTTGCTAGAGGTTATGTTGAAGCTAGGACTAAGTGGCTTGATTTTAAGACCGGTGATGCTACTGTTGAGTATAGTTGTTATGTTTTGCATTATTAATGTTTAAAAATGTGTTTTTGTTGTTTTTAATATATTTATTTTGATATGATATTTTAATAAAAGAGATTTCAATATTTTATATTATAGTAATAAATGAGAGTAAACGAAAATATTTGAGGTCACATTTGTTTTTTTTCTCATCAACTTAACTCTTATAATTGAATCGAGAAGACCCGATCTATAGACGAAATCCGTATTCTAAATCTCTATTTTTTCCTTCTCTTTGCATCACGGAAAAATCAAACTCTGGTAGTTGAAGAATGTTAAAGTGCCTACTACCATTGGACCACACATCCTCGACGTCACATTTGTTTTCTTTCATACGGATTTTTTGTATTTTATCTTTATTACGTATGATATATTTGTAGTGGACTTTGGTGGAGTTGTGGTTCATCATTTATTCATTTTAATAATATCTATGATTTTTTTCTTTTCGGGAAAAAACAAATTTGTAATTTTTGATATTAAGGTTTTGTGTTAAAAAAACACTTTGTGTTTGTCATTTTTTTGCAACTTTATTTTATATATCTAACAAATAATACTTCATATTTTTTATGCGAATTTTCAATGAATTCTTACAGTCACATTACAATATACTTGCAAAATCTAATGAATAAAATTTGAAAGTTTTAATTTAATAAAATTGTTTGTTATAATTTTAAAATTTTGATTTAAATAAGGAATACTATATTCGTATTATTTTATATTCCGCAGAAAATATGAAACTGATTGTTTTGGTACAAAATCCTTAATATTATATTTCATCTTTTAGTTATACTATCATTGTGTTTGGAACCGACATTATAAAGTGGTTGGTAGAGAGATTATGGACACGTTTGGTCATATTATAACTTTGACAACTAAGCAGAGTAAGGATTCAACCTCATTGGTTTACAATCTGGTCAAGATTTCAACTATCACTGCACAGAAATGTATGGTTTAAGTCATGTAGATGAAGACAATGAGTTGTGGCTTTTATCTCCTAAGAGACTTCACCTTCTTTTGACATGGATGATAGAGCCATGATCGTTGAATGGGATTGTAACAAAGAGATCTTTTTACTTTCAAACCGATGATGTCTCGAACAAGAAGGCTTAAAGCTCATCGGCAATGTATGGATCATGTTAGTTCAAACAAGAGTATGATGATCTATGACTCATAGGGTTAAGATCGAACATTGCAAAACTGTGATATTGTAAGCAATATTACACTGATCACTCCATTGTTGATATCCATGAAGTTGTAATATAACAAAGAGAAAAGACAATTGAAAACTAAGAGAGTTTAAAGCAGTGAGCTTCAAAAACCTGTTCAATATTCAGGACCTTTTGGATTCGAGAGGAGAAGACGAACAGAATTAAAACCTGGGTTTTGTTTACATTTTGTGTCTCTTATCATCCCCTAAACTTGTTGTAAGATGAAATGCTGTCATAAAGGCATTGAAATACCTGCAATTTCAGATGAAATGGTTATATTCAAATGCACTGAGCTAATCAACAAGCCTACAAGTCCATATCAATATACAGCTTCATTAGATAAAAGTGATGCTTGAGTGTTGAGTCATATATACCAAGTAACCAAGTACTAACTATAAAGACTGTGCCAAAGTATTGAGAACCACATCGTAATCATGAGAAGCAAGGTTTTCGTTTTGTGATTCATGAACATGGAGCTGCTAGAACACCCCAATCATAAGCCAACAAATTCAATCAATTGTAAGACTTTATATGAAAAGTAACAAACTATGCAGAACTATCCCTGGTAAATAGAAAGCATCGATCCAAAACCTTGTTCATCTGTCATCCACAAAGTCGATTCAAAAGGCAGTCACAAAAAAGCAAAGCTATCATAATCTACGAGGCTGTTGTTACTGCTAAGGACAATCAGCTTAACATTAACTTCCCCAATCAACAACTGATAGCCGTAGGGCTCACAAATGGAAGTATGATGACAGTTATTGTCCTAAAACCCCATCAAAAATGTCGTAAACCGGCACACAAGGGATCAACATCAAACAAAGATAGCAGATTCCAATAGCAACGCCATGAAACAACAGAATGCAAATCTTATTGATATACAGAATCTAACAAGTCCTCATTCTTTGATCCAAAAACAAAGAGAATGATCACGTGTTATCTTAAATGCAACCAGAATATCAACAGAGAGAAGAAAAAGACTGACCTTGAGGAACTAAACCCCAGCTCTTAGATTCAACAGACAAACTTGATATCAATCTAGCAGATGCTATAGCACTGTGTAGTGGTAACATCGATATACAGCTACTTAGCTCCACTGGTAATCTGTTAACACCATTTCCATTAAAAACCAAATCAAATTTATCAATTCCAGTAATAAGATTATACTGACCAAAACAATCAAACCAATTTCCCTAATTCTAGATGTAAAACTCATTGACACACCAATACATTACCAAAGGATTGACCCATTTTATTAATGTGCCAATTAAGATCGAATTTCACGAGAAACACTGACCTAAAAGATTGACTGATACGGGAAGTTGCTGAGGATGGAGATGGAGGTTTAATGGGTGAGGGTAACGAAGAAGCATGAACATTATTCGTCTTGCTAAACTTCTGGCCTAAAGAATGTAACTTAGATGATAATCTACAGACTTTAGAAGAAGCCATTTGAAGGAAGGATTCGAAGAGAGAGTGATTGACCGAAGAAGATGCAAAAACGCAAATACTTTAGGGTTTAAGGTATTGGGGATATTTACGGGTCGGGTCAAACAGATGGGTGGATTATCCAAAAAGGAAGGGTTGAAGTGTTGAAGACATGTTTATTATACAAGCCCACAAACCCAACATTTTGAGACATTTTAAGCCCATCATATTAGTTCATTATGAGATTCTCAAGTTAGAACTATTTTTTTTTTTTTTGAGAGCCACCTGTCGACAACGGAACTCGATTCCTAAATGTGCAAATGTACATACATTTAGTGAATTTACAGTCTGTCGGTAGGCTAAAGGCCACTTACAAAAATAAGTTACTTTTTTTTCAACTATACTAATAATACGTTGCTCAAAAAAAAAACTACAAATACATAAATAACTCGCCAAAAATACAAATAATTATAAATAAATTTATTTTGAAGAAAGGATTTTATAGACTAAAGTGGTTCAAATATCTAATTTTGAGAGTTTTTTTATCAATATTCGATTTTAGATAATCGCAAAAATCACATTGTTAGAATCTTGTCATATATCAGTTGAATATGTGATTTTGTGATAATAGATAAATAGTATATAAATGTGTGATAATTTTTTATTATATTTTTTTTATGGATAAAATCTAATTTATAACTTAAATTTCGCATCTTAAATTTTTTAGAAATATTATACTATTGGAAAAAAAATCAAACTCTTGATATCAAATCATTACGGTAAATAAAGAGTAACTCGACTTCTTGTATTATCTTTTGGATATTAATTAGCCTTATAATAATAATCTCTCATCATAATACTAGAGTTGTTATAGAGTTTAAATATGTATAAAATTTCAAAAAGTGTATTGGGATATAAAATTTAGTTTTAAAACATTATTTAGCATAACAAGTATAATGTTGAAATTTATGCATAAAGACAAACCAAAGTTTAAGATTACAAGACAATGAATCGTCTTGAATTTTGACCTATATGAAACATTTTATCAATTTAAAATGGCACACACATACGCAAACTAATCACTCCCTAATCCTTCCAAAACCTAAGTTTTTGTCTTTTACTTCATAATTTTGAATTATTTAAGTCGTGTTTTATATCAATCAAATTCTTAATTAATAAATTTTTTTCTGATATTTTTTAAAAATTGTTATATACATTAATGAGCTTCACAAAGAAAAGTGACAAGACAAGACTGAAAACAGCCGTAAAATATTTAACAATCGAAGTAACGCAGCGTATTATGGTCCTTTGATTGTGACTGCCCTAAACTCTATCACTGACACACACATTGAACTTTTTTTGGTTTTTGGTTAATTTTGAAAAATAATACTAATAAATACAATCATACAAAACTCGTTATAATTACATTGTTTGTACATATTGACAACACTTGTGGTTTTGTTGTTGTTGTTATTAATGTCAATGTCAAGTTCACTCCATTGTATTATTCATATTGATTGGCTGCAACCATTGGACTGTTTTAGAGAACCCAACTATTAGATTTGACCAGACTGACTCACATGTGAACTATGTAATTTTTTTGGTTGCTATTTTCAAACCATTACCATCTATTTTTGAACTCATTTTGATTTGTCCTTTTCAATTTATCAGTACAATGCCTAACCAAATCTACTCATATGTTATTTTCCCTTGGATCTTTAGCAAATTATATTTCAAACTAAAGTTTCATTTTCTTGTATCATAAAAAACACGTTTAAGTTTTGCTTACAATAATATATTAAAAGAAAATTGAAGAAATGTATGTTTAAACCGTTAAATATTCACTTTTATAGAATTCCTCATCCAAATTTGATTTCAGATAATCGTTTCTCTTGTGTAATAGGATTTATATTTATAATCCTTACTGTTAAAATAAAATTAAAGAACTTTTTCCTAAATACTAGAAAACCGAAAGATAAAAGAACTCACTTTGGCAAAGAGATTTTTATAACTTGATAATTTTATATTGTTACTATTTTTATTTTTAATTATTATTTTCATTACAAATTTTTTGTTTGGTAGTTAAATGGTCAAACTAAATGTTTAGGTGTCTAAAATTGGATTTTATTCTCCTACATGTGGTAGTTAATTGGGATTTAGTTTAATCGATTTATAATTTTTTTTTGTCAAGACTAGATCACAATTGACTGACCCATAGTCAAGTTTCTTACTCATTATGTAGACAGATACGATGTATGTGATAATGTTTCAATAAATTACTATTTATCACTAAATCAAAGTCACTTTGCATCCATCTATAAATTAGATACAAAAAATTTTATTTTAATTTTCTCGTCATTAATTAATGTTTGAATTTACAATTTCATGAAAACAAAGGAGCATTGAGAATGAGAAAAAATAAAATAAAGTTCTCTTTTTGACCACATAAAAAATAACCAGAAAGATAAATTTTGTTAAAACATTACATAACATGTTGGATCATTCAACATTCATGTTAAGATATTAACTCAGTCAGTGATTTAAGGGTTTTTGGTTTCACTGTGTTAACAAAACAAGAACCCTAAAAAGCTGCTTACACAAATTTCGCGCTTTTCTTCTTGTTTGTATCTGAGCAAGCATTTATGCTGTTTCTATCTCTATAATAGTGCTTTTACATTTCAAAAGCAGAAAACTTTCAAGTCAGACAAAACATATCGAAATCAATCAATGCTTCAAGTAAGATTATATTTAATAAAGTTTCTGTTTTTATCTTGTATGTTCTTCCTTATCTCTCCCTCGTTTTCATGGCCGTAAAATATAATGTATGAGTTCTTAGCTTGGTGAGAAATTTTGTATTATAGTTGAAATAATGTACTCTGTGATCACATGATTGATGAGTACTATTAATATATTATTATCAATTGTTTTGTATTTTAGTAAGGACTTAATCTATGAATCTCTTATTTCTCTGCAAAATCTTGTTCAAAAGAATAGTAATTTTGTCAGTTTTTGAACTGTTCTCTATCAAAAATATCATTTTTAATTCGTTCTCTTGTTATAGGTGTGATTTTGAAGACTGATAGAGCGGCTTGAAGCAGAGAAAAGTTTGCCTTTTCTATTGTTGAAAGGGTTTTAGATCCAAAAGATAAGGAAGTGGCTTCATTTCTTTTGTTTGAGAAACATTGACTCAGTGATTTGACTAAAAGAGAATAGATTTGAGTGATTGGATTGAGAGGATAAGCATCTTTATGGATCTTTTGGGAGATTTACAGCTTGAAGTTGTAATTTTATCAGAAGAGTACAAGGATTTTGCCCCTTAAAGCTGTTTGGGAATCTCAAAAGTGGGATTTTTTTTGGTTCCGGGTTTTGTGAGTTTAGTGAATGGGAGGGGGTGAGTGAGAGGTCTTGTCATGTCTATGAAATTTGTATTCATCTGAAAATCAGGCAGTGTGTGTTTGGTCTGAATTTGTCTTTGGTTTTTCAACTTGCCATTATTATGCAATCATATCTACTGGATCTATCTCTCTTAGAAGCTACATTTTCTCTGAGTGTCGTTTAAAAGTAAAATCTTCTTTGGAAAAGAGGAATCTAGAGAAGGGTTTTTGCATTTTGCTCTTGAATGATGAGAGGAAAGCAGGAGAAGAGATTAGGTTCTAATGGGACTGAGAATGTTCTTGTTGCTGTTAAAGCATCTAGAGAGATTTCAAAGACATCACTGGTTTGGGCTTTGACTCATATTGTTCATCCTGGAGATTGTATTACTCTGATTGTTGTTGTCACTTCTCACAATGCAGGTACATTTTTCTTCCATGGTACTAAATAAGTAAAGGTGATTAGTTTGGTCTGTTGTATTCATGATCTTTGTTTGGTCTTTTATGATGAAATTGTTAGGTCGAAAGCTATGGACGTTCCCCAGGTTTGCTGGAGATTGCGCAAGTGGTCATCGGAAGTTGCACTCTGATGCACTTCCTGAGTTAAAGAGTGATCTTACTGATACTTGTTCTCAAATGATTCTCCAGCTTCATGATGTCTATGATCCAAACAAGGTTATTGATTAGGCCATCATCAAAATGAAGATATTTTTAAACATCTAAAGCTATACTCAAGCTTTGGTTTCTCTTTGTTTCTTATAAAGGTTAATGTCAGGATCAAGATTGTTTCTGGATCGCCATGTGGAGCTGTTGCGGCTGAGGCCATGAAAATGAAAGCAAATTGGGTAGTTCTGGATAAGTAAGTTAAATATCTGAGTTTATTCTTTAATTCTTTAGATTCTACTCTGTGTGTGATTGAATGATTGATTTACAGGCACCTTAAGCATGAAGAGAAGCGGTGCATAGATGAGCTACAATGTAACATTGTGGCAATGAAGCGTTCTCAGGCAAAAGTCCTGCGCTTGAAGTTGGTCGGGTCCCCAACAAAGGAACCAGAATTAGCAAGTGAAAAGAACAAAAACAGGTTGTTAGATTCTGTTAAAGCTGTAGTTACAACAACTCCAATGAGCAGTCCTGAGGTTGAGACATCATTCACAGGAACAGAAGCTGGGACTTCGTCAGTTTCTAGCTCTGACATCGGAACATTATCTCCTTATTTCACAGTTGAAGTGAAAAAGGCTAAAGTCTTGGCCATCAAAGAGAATGATGAAACCGATTCTGATTCAGAAAGTGAAAATCTATCATTACCTTCCACGAGTAGGAGGTTTCAGCCATGTATATCAGAATATCTTGGCACTCATCGCCTCTCATTGCAGGAATCCGAGGAAAGTCTATGGAAAACTGATGATAAGGCTGCTCAATTACCTACTAAAAAGGACTTGCTTGAGAAAATGTCTAAGCTTAATGATGGAGAAGAAGCAGCTACATCAAGTAAAAGGAGTGACTTAGATGAGTTTGGTGGAAAGTTGAGAGAAACAATTTCGTTATCACGAAATGCTCCTTCTGTTCCACCTCCTCTGTGTTCTATCTGTCAGCACAAAGCGCCTGTATTTGGAAAACCGCCAAGGTCTTTCTCCTACAAAGAGTTAGAGCTAGCAACAAATGGGTTTTCACGAGCTAATTTCTTAGCAGAAGGTGGATTTGGATCTGTTCATAGAGGTGTATTGCAAGAAGGGCAGATTGTAGCAGTAAAGCAACACAAAGTGGCTAGTACACAAGGAGATGTAGAGTTTTGCTCTGAAGTAGAAGTTTTGAGTTGTGCTCAGCATAGAAATGTGGTTATGTTAATCGGCTTCTGCATCGAAGATACCAGAAGACTTTTAGTCTATGAATACATATGCAATGGATCATTAGACTCTCATCTATATGGTAATTAGAGCTCCAAGTCAGTTTAGATTTTGATAATTTGACAAACTCTAGAGTTAACTAAGTAACTTCCATAACATGTCCATTCAGGTCGCCATAAGGACACTTTGGGATGGCCTGCAAGGCAAAAAATAGCAGTTGGAGCAGCTCGAGGTCTTCGATATCTCCATGAAGAGTGTAGAGTGGGTTGCATTGTTCACAGAGACATGAGACCTAACAATATACTAATCACTCATGACTATGAACCATTGGTATGCATACATATAAATGGCCACAACAACAATCAAGTTGCTTCTTGGTTCTGTATTTACTTGATTCTGTTTCTATTCTTCTGTTAGGTTGGAGATTTTGGTTTAGCTCGATGGCAGCCTGATGGAGAGCTCGGTGTAGACACGCGAGTGATAGGAACTTTCGGGTAAGAAACATAGACTGAATCATCACTCTCTAAAACTCAAGAATGTTACAGTTTTACCAATCATTGTGTTTGGTTTGTTGCAGCTATTTGGCTCCAGAATATGCTCAAACTGGACAAATCACAGAGAAAGCTGATGTATACTCATTTGGAGTTGTATTAATTGAGCTAATCACTGGTCGTAAAGCCATGGATATCTACAGACCAAAGGGACAACAATGTCTAACTGAATGGGTAAATCTTTTCTCAGTTTGTAAATGGAAACTAATAAGTTTTTGTTCTTTCTTTAGGCTCATTCATGTTTTTGTGAATAGGCAAGGTCTTTATTAGAAGAGTATGCAGTTGAAAAACTGGTTGATCCAAGACTTGAGAATCGATATTCAGAAACAGAAGTCATTTGTATGATTCATACAGCTTCATTATGTATACGTAGAGATCCACTGTTACGTCCTCGTATGTCTCAGGTAAAGAGAAGCATCACTCTTTCTCAAGTCAAATCAATAGACTTCAATGTGTTTGGTCTTTTTACTTTTGAAGGTGTTGCGTTTATTGGAAGGAGATATGGTATTGTCTGAAGTTTCAGGAAGATTCAGTGCAAGATTATCGATTGAGAGAAATCATATTTAAGATCAATAACCAGAGTGAGTGAGAGAGAGATTGGAGAAAGCTTTATGAAGTGTAGTTATTATCATGTGTTATGTTTTTGGTGTCTTAGGAAATGATTTCGATCACTCTTTTTCTTTTCAACTTTGTAAAGTTCGTAGGATTTATATTAGTGATTTTGTGTATCCTCAAGTGGCAAGTTGTGGTTTTCTAGTGTATTAATTATCAAAAAGTGATTAGTGTTTGCTACTAATTAGAATCGAAAAGAAAATAGATTATCTGTAATCGGAAATTATACTACTCTCTAACCTTTGTTAATATTACGTAGAACAACCTAATTTTCTGAACCCGAATTCGAACCGAAAATCTAGCAGAAACAACATTTCCGTCATTTTACCAAAGACATTCGATTAAGATGTTTTATCATTTTACCAAAAACACTCAACCACTTTACCATAGACAGATTGTATCGTGTTTATAGCTAGTCTTGAGCATTCTGGCGACTGGTTCCATTGCTTCACATTTTCGGTTTTTTGGTTTCAAAGTCTAAGGTCCATTCGATTGTTATTACAATTCAATTCATATTTGGTCCGGTATAAAAATTCTATAATAACAGATTCGATTTTTAGTCGATTATTTCATCCGAAATATATATTGATAACGAGTTTATTAGTCTAAATGGTTTGGTGGGATAAATTTGAATTCGAATATAGACCCTAGTGCCCTCACGACTTCGCTTATATTTCAAATTCGCTTAATTACCAAACCCGAAATAACATATAAGTTATTTAGATATATATCTCTATCTGAAGTCTAAATAGTTCGGTTAGAAAAATTGGCACGAATTTCGGTTACAGATATATATGTACCCATGCCTATTTGTAACTAGCTTATGTTATTATGTTAATGGAAAATATAAATTTGGATAATAAAATAAAATTTTATGATAATAAAACGATGTAATAACGAATTTGGATTAGGAAACTAAATGAAGTAATTAACGAACAAATCATATTACTCACATAATTATAAAGAAAATCAACAAATTAAACATTCTCAATCACAAACATACAGAAAAAAAAAACTGTTTTATGACGAAGGGTATGACGTCAGCCCTGAAGTTTCAGTCGCCATTACAGCATCTTCATCGAGAAACAAATTATCACTTCTTCTAACCACCGCATGAATCACAACCAACACGGCGGAGGTTAACAACGATCCGAGAATATTCGACGTTGCGTGAGTCAACAAAAGCAAAACGATCGTTAAAACCGATAAAACAATCAGAACCGTTCGATCATCGATTTGATGACGGAAAACTTTAAGAGGCTCATCGCGAAGGAAATAGAGGAAGATCCAGAAGATAACTAAGATAGCTAAAACGATTAAAGACGTTGGATGATAGATTAAGCTAACGAAGAGGATGAAGAGAACACCGATTGCGTAATTAGCTCTGAAATAGGCGAGATTCGTTTTGATTCGTGAGATCGCGTCGAAGAAACCGTGAGGAAGAGTCATTGATTCGAAATCGAACATTATTTTCCATGGACGGCGCGTGGCGAGACCGGATTTGATACGGTGTTTAGCGCGTGAGATGTATTCGAAATCAATCGGCGGTGATGGATGAGACGACGTCGGAATCGCGCCGTATGTCGTCATTTTTACGCGTCTGAGATTTGGAGAGAGAGAGAGAGAGAGAGAGAGGATTTGTTTGTTTATAGATATTTGCTAAGTCTCTAAATGGATTATGTACTGATTGCAGATATAAATGTTACAAATCCATTAATAAAACTTAGATATATACCAAATTAACACATAAATGCTTTATTTTGTAATTAATTCATTTATCTATACTTTCCGAATATTACACAATTGGAAAATAAATTCCAATTTATAACAGTTCAGGTATGGTTTATTTTGTAATTAATTCATTTACCTGTTCTAGAATGATTTTTTTTTTCCACAATTGAAAACAAATTACAATTTTTAACCATTCAGATAACCGAATTACTATTTAGCTAATGACTCAAAAACCGAAATTTGATTTCATTCTTACTATATTAATAGATTAAAAAGCAATTTTAGAGTGTGAAATTTCGATTGTGGAAAAAAAAACAGTTCAGATATAATTTTACTACGCACAATTACACAATTATCTATACCAAAATACAATGTTTTTATTTATATCAATTTTTGGTTGAAAAATTGAAGAATTAAATATTTAACTTAGATAAAAACAATTCGGCTAGGGATATACTAATGTTTGAAACTAAATATGATTTTACTTATTTCAGGAAAGATATCAAATCAATTTTATATAAAAATTGTTAAAAAAAAGTATGTGTCTTAACAATCAGCATCACAAAGACAAATTCCTAAACCATCTAGAACAAATTTTCTATGTCATTGTCAAAATATAAATCATTTAATTACTTTCACACTACATTGTATATATTTTTCATATTTACAAAGACCACCATATGTTTTCAAATTAATCAATTTAATTCCAAACTTAAACCATATGCTTGATTTGCATTCAAAGACACTTCACCTTCAATTTTTATTTCATGTATATGGTTGAATGTTTTCTTTAAGATTTTCCATGGAGAATGCCACAAGTTTTACCAAGCACATATACAAATAGATATGTATGGACACAACCTTGTATAATTGACCTTCAAACACATTTGAGATTCAAAGAGATTTTACTCTTTAGCATTCACTTAAGATCCAATTTGAATTAAGAGAAGATGGAGCTTGAAGAACAGAAGAAGTTCTTCCATGGAACACTTGAGACTACAATTTTTGATGCAACACCTTCTTCACCTTCATTTCCTTTCAATGTAAGTCCATATAATCATCTGATTATGATTGATTTTAGCCCTAGGAATAAAATCCGACCCGATTCGAACCGAATTTTGGGTAATTCGGGTCGGATAGTTTGGATATTGGGTCGGATTTTAGTAAGTGTTTTATTTTACATTCGGATAGTAGTTTAAATAACGAGTCAACCAAACTTTTTAGTACTTTTAGTGCTTCGGATTGGATCAGATTGGTTCGGGTCAAATTTATTTGGATTTTTCAAATTTTTATTGCGATCCGATCCGAATTACATATTTCAGTTAGTTCAAAACAAATTGAAAATTTAATAAATACCCAAATTCCGAAATACCCGACCGGAACTACCCCAATTCGCAGGCCTAATTGATGTTATCATTGTTTCCATTGTGAGCTTTTTGTGTTGTATTTTTCGCAGTGTACATTAACAAAGCCAAAACCAGCTTACGTGACCATCAAGATAAATAAGAAGAAAGTTGCTAAGACAAGCTCAGAACACAACCGTGTTTGGAACCAGACTTTTCAGATCCTCTGCGCACATCCGGTTTCGGACACAATCATCACCATCACGCTTAAGACTCGGTGTTCTGTTCTTGGAAGATTCTACATATCCGCAGAACAGTTTCTAAAGTTTAATTCATCAATCATCAATGGAGACTTCCCTCTGATTTCAGAATATGGGTCAACGAAACCAAACTTGAAGCTTAAATTTCTGATATGGTTCAGACCGGCTTATCTCGAATCCGGATGGTGCAAAACGATTGAATATAAGGCTTTTCAGGGTATTAGAAACGCAAGCTTTCCTCAGAGATCGAATTGCAGAGTGGTATTGTATCAAGATGCGCACCATAAGGCTACGTTTAATCCTAGAGCTCACGATGTTTCTTATGACGCAAGAAACCTTTGGGAAGATATCTACAAAGCGATTGAAAGCGCTAGGCATCTGATTTACATCGCAGGATGGGCACTAAATCCTAATTTAGTCCTCGTACGTGATGAGGAGACAGAGATTCCACATGCTGTTGGAGTAACAATTGGTGAGCTTCTGAAACATAAAGCAGAGGAAGGTGTAGCTGTGAGGGTAATGTTGTGGAACGACGAAACGTCTTTACCAATGATCAAAAACAAAGGTCTGATGGGAACAAACGTAGAGACAGTACTTGCTTACTTCAGAAACACAAGTGTTGTGTGTAGATTGTGTCCAAGAATGCACAAGAAGCTCCCTACAGCATTTGCGCACCATCAAAAGACAATTACAGTGGATACTCGTGTGACAAACTCCAGCACAAAGGAGCGAGAGATCATGAGCTTTCTTGGTGGGTTCGACCTTTGCGATGGTCGGTATGACACGGAGGAACATTCTCTGTTCCGCACACTTGGGAAAGCCGATGATTTTTACCAGACAAGTGTTGCAGGAGCTAAGCTAAGTAGAGGTGGACCTAGAGAGCCATGGCATGATTGTCATGTGTCCGTGGTTGGAGGAGCGGCTTGGGATGTTTTGAAGAACTTTGAACAGAGATGGACGAAACAGTGTAACCCATCGGTGTTGGTTAACACTACAGGGATCAGAAACTTGGTAAACCTAACAGGGACTACAGAGGAAAATGACCGAAAATGGAATGTTCAAGTTCTGAGATCGATAGATCATGTATCGGCAACAGAGATGCCAAGAGGATTATCTGCGGAGAAGAGTGTACACGACGGCTATGTTGCAGCAATTAGAAAGGCTGAAAGGTTTATATACATTGAGAATCAGTATTTCATGGGAAGCTGTGAACATTGGGAGAGAAAGAATGATAAGTATGGAAACATTTATTGTTACCTGAACTTCTAGAAACCTATTAGGAGACTGATCTGATTTACTTTTCTGTTTTTATAGAACCTGCTGCGGATGCACCAACTTGATACCAGTCGAAATAGCGTTAAAGATCGCTGCTAAGATACGAACAAAGGAGAGATTTGCGGTGTATATAGTGATACCAATGTGGCCAGAAGGAACACCAGAGAGTGAAACGGTTGAAGAAATGCTTCACTGGACGAGAGAGACAATGTCAATGATGTATCGGATCATTGGAGAGGCGATCTGTGAAACTGGAGATGGATCACATCCAAGGGATTATCTTAACTTCTTCTGTCTTGCAAACAGAGAAGTGAAGAGAGACGGAGAGTTTGAAGCAGTTTCATCGCCCCATCATAACAAACATTATTGGAATGCGCAGAGGAATCGGAGATTCATGATCTATGTCCACTCCAAGCTCATGATAGGTAAGAAATTTTATGCAGTTCACAATCTGAAATGAAGATATATATTAATATTCGTTAAAAGTCCATATATTATAAGCAATTGGGATTTAATCAAAAGAGATTGTTGTATGTTTGTAGTGGACGACGCTTACGTTTTGATAGGAACGGCCAATATAAACCAGAGATCAATGGACGGTTCTCGAGACACCGAGATTGCAATAGGTTGCTACCAAACCAATACAAACGACAACAATGATATTCAAGGTTATCGGTTATTACTCTGGTATGAGCATACTGGTGGCCAGATAACAGCAGATGACTTGTCATCCTCAGAGCCAGAGAGCCTTCAATGCGTTCGAGGGTTACGGACAATAGGAGAGCAGATGTGGGAGATTTACAGCGGACACAAGGTCGTGGACATGCTTGGTATCCATTTGGTCGCATATCCGATTAGTGTGACAAGAGATGGTGCAGTTGAGGAAGTCAGTGATGGTTTCTTTCCTGATACCAAGACGTTGGTGAAAGGAAAAAGGTCCAAGATGTTTCCTCCTGTTTTAACCACCTGAAAAAAGATGTCTGTTAGAATCATTCTTAGATTATAACTTGCAATACATATTGATAAATAACATTCAATTTGTTGATTATGATGATACGTGTACTAAAATGTTGACTATGAGAGGATGTTATTAGTGATTACTATTAGCACGCTTACTGGTCGAGTGGTTTCTATTATAATCATTCCGGTTCCTTAGTGAGTTCCAACTTGTTGACGAATGGTCTCAGGTTCTGTGCTTTTCAAGCTTTTTCACCTACAACAAGGAGAAGAATAATCAAAACCTGTATCAACCAAGAAACGAGCAGATATCAATCATTAATATTTATGCAAAGCATACAATGCTACATGACACAGCAAACGGGTTCTCTACACCTAATGTTTAACAAATAAACCGGTATGGAGCTTCAGGGACAAATTTTCCTACTCGTGTGCAAGCTCATCTAACAGCTTAGGACAAATCTCCCTTCTTTGCACCGTGTACAGTTCCGAGAAGATTCACACTACTGGAAGCTTAAATCTTTGCAGCGCTTTAACAAGCCTCTTTGTGATTAAGAGTAACACACCTGTTCTTCCACTAAATTTTCCTTATCTTCAATCTGTTCTTAATAAGAACACATAAGGGCAAACTTTTCTGAAGATGTAAGATGTTCTACTTCACTCTTTAAGCTAAAAAGTTCTTCGAGCCTTCGGAAACACAAAAGCGTAGTAAGCTAAGTACCTCTAGATATATATGACCTACAGCCTTTTATCCTGGTCGAACCTACACCGATCTAATTGCAGATCAATATAAAGCCTTGAGACTTTAAACTACAGCTGCAGCAGTAACTCCAAGATTAAGTGAGTTAATCCTAAGTATATCTTATCTAAAAAGCTTTGATTTATTCTTAGTTATAGATCTATTGCGCCTCCAGAAAGTCAACATAGGTAAGATAATCCTTTCCAGGAAATTCGTACGAACTTTGCTTCCATGTTACACCTGACACCAATGTAGTGAACCATCTTCAAGAACAGCTACTTCTCCATCAGTCAAGCGACTCATTTTCATCAACTATATCTTGTTCCTATAGATACTAATGTGAATTCTAGTCACGTCTCACAAATCCACTAAAAATACAAAATGGCCAATTCAATCTCCACTGTCCCAAGCTCAACAGAGAATCTAAGATCAAAGTGGTAAGACTAAAGATGCGGGCACAGACTGAAAAGGAAACTGTGTATAATAAACATTGATATGCAACAATAACAGTAAGAATCGTAAGAAATATATGAAGACCTATATGCCAAAAGAAAGCGATAAGTAACCTGTAGTAGATATCACCATATAATAAACTAGTAACCTTCCCATAAAGAAGGTTTTATTAGAAAGATCATATACCTGTCTCCTGACTCGGTAGAAATATCATTTTCCATAAGGCACAACAATATCCTTTGGAAAGAGCATACCGGAACTGATGTAGCATCAACATAGTCAACGAAATCTCTGGTATATGGAACCTTTATCCGAGGACAAAATAAGTCGAAGGTGACAGAGATGGTACTCTGAAACTATAGCTTTCTTCATAAGAAAGTTGCTGCTGGGTGTTCATTGCTAACAAATTTTGAATGTAGCTTGTGCCCCCTTGACAGAACTGTTCTTTACTTCAAGCAACTACTAGGATCCAAAACCGTAGACATTCCATAAATGCATCATCGTAACATCATGCTTGTCGTGAAAGCTTCAAAAGTAAATATAAATTTGTGCATCAGATTGTCTACTCTGGACCTTTAGAAGAGTAGTGAGTAATCTTTCCCACCTCAGACCTAGGCAGATAATTCCCCTCTCACGGTACCCTGTTGACCTGCCCATTAGAGAATGCAGAAGTCCCAAAAGCTGGAGACAGACTCAGATGACTGTCTAGACTGATTACCATGTCTCTGATGACGTTATTCCATGAAAATACTTCGATTGAGTGGATCTATTTATCATCCATGAGTTTAAGTCTTTACCCAGCTTCCTATTTCTGCCCCCCATTTCATGTTGTTCAGAGTCAATATTCAATCTGTGAAATTCAAAATTCAGCCTAATTATCTGCTAGCTGTGCATCGGCTACAGACCAGCTTCCATTGGTCCAAGCTGTGAAAATGTGGTACACGTAATTCCACACAAGAATTCTGATGGTGGAAAACAGGAGTAAATTTTCCCAATCCATTAGATGATTGCACGTGGGAAGAGTAGGGGCCTGCATCTCAAAACCCTGACCAAGTCCAAAACCACTCACACACCTAATTCATTCCTAAAGCAGTCACTAGTAAGGATGCTGATTGCTATAATTCTGCTCGAAAAATCCTTGTTGAACGTTTTCCTGGATTGAATCTCGCTCATACTGACCCAGATGACCCTCAAAGATTGGTCTTTGCTGCTGCTGATGGAAGTCTGTTCCCTTGATCCCAGAAGGGCGTTACTGGTGAATCCCACCATGAGTTTTGAGAGGCTACCGGAATCAATATGCCTGCTCCTTCAACAGTGTATTATGCCTCTTTCTCTTTACCAATTGAATAAGCATTGACACTACAAACCTGAGGTTGAACAAGCAAGCACTCGATATTCCAATGAGAAAAGGCTGCCTCCTGACACAATCTGAACTAGAAGTCCTTCCAGTATCTCCACTTCGGCTTAATTGTGCTTCACCTATCGCCCTCTAATTAATTGAAACATGGATACACTACAAAACAACACTGATCTATGGAAGTGCTAGTTCCTTTTGCTTCCAGCAATAAGCACTTGCAACTCGCGAGTTTCTCCAAATATGTAGCACTGGTTGACAACTTTCGCTCAATCCCTATCTAAACCAAGTTTCAAAAGCCTACAACCCCTTCAAAAGGTATTAGCTCACCAGGTATTTACAAAACATAAATACATGCGAAGGATGATAGTTTAGGCGTGGAGCAAAAGGAGGGGATGCTCAATAGAATCCCCTCCTTGTGTTAGTGACTCAAACTCACTGAGGCAATGTTACTCTGTATCTTTTACAAATAACATATATAGAGTGTAAAGAATATGAGCAGGAGAATAAGTAGGATAATCGGACACAACTAACCGGAAACGGGAAGAACCAAATCGTTAAATTATTAAAGTACATGAAATAGACTAGCCATCTAAGTTACACAATTATATAGCCTTATTGTGAGAGCGGAGGAACTAACATTTAGATTTAGAGTAGATGCATACCCATAAACAACCAGAGAATTGCTGAAAAGTGGGCTATATAGATGTCACCTCATTCTTTTTCCACAGATTAGTGACGATCAAAGCGAGGTTTCTTCTGCGAGCCAGACCCATGGCCGTAATATTGACTCCTGTCCAAAGATCCCTAAGAAACAAGAAAAAAATAGACATGTCACAGTAAAGACAACAAGAATATATCAAATTAAACAAGACTGTAAACATGAGTACCAAATAACTATCATTTTCGCCATAAGAACCACGGAAAGCCCCATCCATATTGCTGTAATTCATCCCATATGCTCCACCTGGATGCATGACATATCAAAACAAAGCAGTTAGAAACCTGATAAAGATACCAAATGTGTCCACGAAAAATATAGGACATACCAAAACCCAACGGCCTACTATCAACAGTAGCAAGTTCTGCTCGTAGCTTTTCAACTTCACGCGCCATAGAAACCATATTCTTTTCCATTGTCTGCCGCTGCTCCATAAGCTCAAACTTTTCTTTCTTCTCATAGTCAATTGCATCTCTATTCCAAAATAAAAGAAAGAAACTCCTCTTAGCATTGACAACAGAAAACAAATGTTCAGGCGTTAAATTTATTAAGAACAAAAACTATAGAATGATAGATAAAAGGTTCAATCTTATACCTAGCGTGCAAAAGCTCCTTCTGCAGGTTTTTAACCTCAGCTCTGATACCCGGAATCTGCTTATTATCTGATTGCAATTTAGAAAGATCTTTCCTAAGCATCTGAACATCTCCACTTAAATCACGTTTAATGTCATTAAGCTTCTCAACTTGTCCACGTAACTGCAAAGCTTCTTTCTTATACGACTCCATAGCACGAACATCTGCCTCAAGTTTATGCCTTTTCTCACTGAATTCCCTCGACTGCAAGTCTTGTTCAGCACGAAGATCAGAAATGATCAGATTCATTCGACGAAGCTCTTCTGTAGCTGCACCAAGATCTCGTTCCAAAACCATTCTATCCTCAGCTAGTCTATGATTCTCATTCAAAAGCCTTCGAATTTCAACATCCTGTAATTGAAGATCTTCTAACAAAGATGGTGGTGGAGGTTGTAACAATGGATGGCCTCGAAGAGGCCTCTCCGGAGGCGAATCATGTCGATCATGATAGATGTTTTCTCGGATATCTCGGTGAATTCGGTTTCTTCCAGACATTCAGAATTACCTTCTCAAGCAAAAGCAGCCAAATTCAGATATCCCTAATTCACATACACTTAATCTCTTCCAAAAATTATCACTTTAACAAAGAAGCAAAGATTGATCGCATATGAAGATAAATCAAGCTAACCTAAAAGGATAGAGAGATCAATTACAGAGTTGGATACATTCAAAAAATTGAATTTGGGTATTGAGAATTGAAGAATGATAATGTGAAAAAAGGAAAAGAGTCAAAACCTTTTCCGCTGCAGAGCGGATATCGTCTTCAACCTTGTGTTCGTTATTCAACTTGCATAAACTAAACCAAAAGAAAAAGGTTAGACAAAACTTGTCTGCTTCAAAACACCGTCGTATTGAGAATACGCCGTTTTCAGGCTTCTACTGGGCTTTTAAATGGGCTTTTTGGGAAATATATACATCGTATTGAGAATACGCCGTTTTCAAGCTTCAATTGGGCTTTTAATGGGCTTGGTTCGATATATAATCTTCTTTCAATACGACGTCGTGATGAGAATACACTGTTTTCAGGCTTCGATTGGGCTTTTAATGGGCTTGGTTCGATATATAATCTTCTTTCAATACGACGTCGTGGTAAGAATATACTGTTTTCAGGCTTCGATTGGGCTTTTAATGGGCTTGGTTCGATATATATTCTTCTTTCAATACGACGCGTGATGAGAATACACTGTTTTCAGGCTTCGATTGGGCTTTGAATGGGCTTTTTTGGAAATATAAAATGCACTTTCAATACGGCGTCGTGTGAAGAACACTTGAAGTTATAAGCACTTGAAACGTTTAGTCACACTTCAATTAAAATCTTTCGAGTTTCGATTCACTTTATTAGTTTGTCTCTGAGAGACCTTTGAATTATGCCTTTTAAGGCTTTAACCATGACTTCTCTGAACTCTTCCTCTTCCTCCACTTTAAATCTATATATAAACCTTACTTGATAACATGAGATAACCAACATTATAAGCAAGGTAAGAATTCCAAGTTCTAAGCTTGAATCTCTAAAATTTGTGGGTCTTCTTGTAGTTTGTCTCAAAGTGCTAATGTGTTTTTGTAGTTTCTTCTGTTTATAAGCACTGAAATCCATTTTTACACCTTTATTTTTGATCTGTATCAATGCAGATGCTGTCTTAAACATGGCTTATGTAGTAGACACATGACCTTTTCTTCTTTGTATCAATGCAGGTTTTGTTTTAAGACATGTCTGGTACTTCAGAAAAGCCAGTGGTAAGCCTTAAACTCTTCATAGATGAAGAGAAAAATAAGGTTCTGTTTGCTGAGGCAGGTAAAGATTTTGTCGATGTACTCTTTAGTCTTTTGACATTGCCAATGGGAACAGTTGTTAGATTGTTTGAGAAGTATCAGAAGTCAGAGTCAGAAGCAATAGGTTGCTTCAACAATATCTATGCAAGTGTTGTGAATATGGAAGTTAAGCATTTCAGGGCTGAAGCTTGTAAGCAAATGCTTTTGTATCCGAGGAGTTTGGTTCAGGAGAAATATAAAAATCTTAAGCTAAGGATTGATGATACTGAGGCTAACAAGTGTTTCGTCTGTCCTAAATTTGGAACATACTCGAGTTGTATGAAACATTATAGCACTGTTAATACCTCAATATGTATCTGTGGGGATTGGATGAGTAAAGTGATTCAGTTTGATAATGAAGGCTTTGTAGGTGTTGAGCATACTTCATTCATTATTACTGATGATTTGAGAATTGAAACTATCTCTGCTGGGTTGGCATTTACTGTTCTCAAAGATCTTGGCTACTCAAATGTTGATAATTTGGTTGAGAGGATCTACAACGTTAATGTTGAAGAGGTAACTTTTTCTTCTACTCGAGTTCTTTTAATTTCATGTTCTTATGTCAGTTTCTCTTGATTTTCGTAGGTGGTGACTTTGCTGCAGTGTTTATTCACATCTGATACTCCATTGACTGATACATTTCTGAGAAAGTGTAAGGGTATTCACAAAACACTGAGTCCTGTTCTTTGTGAAGATAGAAATGAATCAGAAGCTGACCAAAAGATTATGCTAAATGCATATGTTAACAAGAAGGAAGGGAACATTCTTTATGCTGAATGTGGTGAAGACTTTGTTGATCTTCTCTTCACCTTTCTTGCTATTCCTCTACAGTCGGTATGCGGAAAATTTGTCAACAGAAGCATCTATGGATGCATTGGAAACTTGTGCAGAAGCTGCAGTGACTTGAGTGTTGATAACAAAAGAGAAGCTAAATGTGTACTTCCTTATTACTATAAGTGTCAGATGCAGCTGCTTGATTTTGCCCATGAATCACCAACTTACTACCAGTATATGTCCAAGTATGCTTATTATTGTTACAGTTTATTTGAAAACACAGGTGAGAGATCTGTGCCTATGACACCGATAGATTCTGAAGGTAACAGTAATACTACTAATGATTCAACAACACCTATTGGTGGATTTGTGAAGATAGGAACAAAGTTTATGGTAACAGATGATTTAATCATCACACCTTTGGATTTAACCATTGGATTTCTAAAAGACAAACAGTTGCAAATAGACGATGTTGAGGTTCAAGTGATCATTGTTAGAAAAGAAGACGTACTTTTCTAACTTGTTGCTAATTTTCTCTTACTTACAACATTGCTTATTAACATTCTGCTAAAAACTGCAGGCCATAAGGTTATTATAAGCTTCATTGGTGACACTTTCTGCCTTAAGCACTAGTCTTCTTCCTATGGTTTCAGCTTCAACTAGTGATCAACAAAGCCTATTTCTTAAGAAGCCAAAGAGTGAAACTTGAGGAAAGCAGTAATAAACCTGGTCTTGTTGAATCATTAGAAGTGACACTGAAGTTATGTGAATGAGTTTCGTTTATGTAGCATTTAAGTTTGTACTATGGTGTTTTGAGCACAACAGTTATGTTTATGTTTAAGTTTGGTTTATGTGTTCTTGTGTACATTAGTAGCAGTAGTTTAAACAAACTGAGGGAGAGAAGTAGAGCCAAACATACACAGAATCTCACGTTAGATTCTCAAACAGAACCAAACATACAATGAAATGAAGGAGCAACCTTGGGACCAAAGCTCTAACCACAATAAGCATTTGAAGAGAGCTTAAATTACCATACAACTATATCTTTAATTAACAAAAACACATTCAAGGATGAAAGTTTAGTTATATATTATTAAGAAAAAACAAAGACAAAGGATTCGAGAAATTGCAGAAACAAAACATAAAAGCAAGATGATAGATAGGTCGCAATACATACGTCCAACAAAGTTTGCAAACAGAAAATAAGAAAACAAACCAATAGAGCTCCTCAAAGAGAAAGTTTTTAAACTAAGGAACTCTAATTTATTACCAAGATTGCTAGATTGAAAGATCTAATTATCATCCAACAGTCACAGTAGCTTTTGTGTCAGTGACCATACTTTCATCCTACACAGTTGCAGCAGCTACTGTGTCAGTGACCTTACTTTCCATCACAGTTGCAGCAGCTGCTGTGTCAGTGTCCAGCTTCCCCTTTTTACTTGATGGTTCTTCAGCTTCAGACTCAACAATCTGATTATCTTCTTCATCTTCCTCTTCCTCCTCTTCTTCTTCCTCTTCTCCTTCTCCTTCTTCCTCTTCTTCTTCAGAGGCTGTGTTGTTTTCCCCAGAGTTTGCAGGTTTCTCTGCTTCACCTTCCTCTATTTGTGCCTCATCATTATCCACTGCAAGTACTTCATCTTTCTTCATCAGCTTCTCAATCACATCCATCATGTCTCTGTTCACCTGTTGATACCATTATTTAGCCTAAGGCAACTACAGAACATAACAAATGTAAGAAGAAGAGATGTTGTTGTTTACCTCTGGGTTCTGGAGAAAGTCAGAGATGTCACTGGGACAACAAGGACAGTTCATGATGTTCTTCCTTGCACGTAGTGAGCGTCCACCTCTGCTTCTGTCTCTCATTTGAGTTATCCCAGAATACTTATCTTCTAAGCATCCCTTACAGAAGTTATGACCACAAGGTGTTGTCACTGGAGAATTCATCACTTTCCAACAGATTTGACAACTGAATTCTGTATCAATCAAAAGAAAACAGTTCACAGATCTGTAACAACCATTTTGTCATAATCAATACATAGAATTGGACACACATACCTTTAAGAAGTTTGTCTCTAATGCTCATATTACTTTTCCTCGTCCTCTTCTTCCCCTTAGATTCCAAAGAAGCAAGTGACTTTCTGCTAGCAGGTGGAGGCTTTATCCACTTCCAACGATTATCAGCTTCCTGATCAATCAAATGTAACAGCAAGTACATAACAAAAGCTTCAAATAAGGAGATAGCAGGAGAATGTTAATTTCTTGTGTGCCAAGTAATATAGAGAGAAGCTGCACTTACATCAAAATCCCACGATGGACTTTCCGTCCTCACAAACAAGTCAGTGGCATTCTCAAGCTCTGCAACATCAGGCAAAGGTCTTGGAAGATCACCTTGCTCGCCACTGCAGAACAACATAAACATCATGAGAAAATACACAACAAATGGGACTCTTATGAGAAAACATAAATCATACCTGCTCCATGGAGCTGCTTCATTGTCACACCTCACAAACAGGTAACGACAGACGAAAAAAGGACCCTATGGAAAATATACCATTACATCAGAAACACAATCTAGCTTTGCATAAATTGAACAGTTGAACAATTAAGGACATAAGCTGTATCTGAACCTGGATCCCAATTTTTCTCCAGCACATCTCTATCCTGTAGACTCCATCATATCTCACTTCTAATTTTTCCACAGGGGCATATGCAGAACGAAGCTCCTTATAAGACCTGCAAATTAAAGCGTCGAGATGACTTTGCTCAATGAATAAAGATCTATAGAACATAATCTATAGAGAAAATTTGACACAGAGAAGCCTCTCTTTGCACCTAAGGCTGAAGAAAGACCTGCAGAAAGAGAGAAAGATTATGACAGCTAACCTGATAACTCGAACAGGATAACCCATTTTGCAACTAAGTCTTAAAGCCTCGTTCATTTTTGTAAAAGTCTGGTCATGAGTATGTTTTTTGTTAGTTCTTTTGTTGTTACTGAGATCTCTTCCACCACTGCAAGACAAGTTCACACAAATTCAAGGCAAATAGAGAGGAAGTCTACCAAAAATGGAGCAACCTTACATCTACAAGCAATAGCAGAAGTGGAACAAAGGCTATATATGAGTAATATTGTATATAGCTAACCTTCCGGTATAGAGAAACCATTCACCATGATCCTCATCATCCTCATAACCTCCAGAGAGTATCACTGACTGAGCTCCATACTTTGATTGTCCAGCAATACCACTAACAAGTGGGAAATGTGTTCCCCATTGCCGACTTTCATGCCTGCCCTTCCATGATTCACCAACCAAAACACCTTGATTTCTGATGGGATCATTTTCAGCTGAAATGGGACCAAAGTGATCAGATGGTATTGTCACAAATATCTTGCCACTGCTAGCATTAGCAAGTCCAGTTTTTACAGCACTCTCAGTAGTAAATGCTTTATCTGGAAGGTCTTGATTGGTAATGCATTGATGAAATCTCGTTGTGGCCTCAGTTGTAGATTTCGATTCTCTTGCTAGCCGAATAGCAGTGACAAGAGATAAGTTTATCCGAGGGTTTATTGCAGCTTTCTTAGGAATTTTTCTGCGACATTTCACACAAGTGAACTTCCCTTGACGCATCCATTTCTCGTAACATTTTAGACAGAAGTTGTGGCCACATGGTGTCTGAACAACAAAAGTAGATAAGATCAATCATCAAACAAAGTGTACATATAAAGTTATCAATAGTTTTACTAGACACAAGTTCGTCATGATCAAGGTTATGAAATCCATGAAAGGAAAAAGAAATCATGATAAACAAACAAGCATTAATAGCAAAAGGAGTCACATTCATTGATGCACATAATTGGGCAGTTTTGTTTAGGGTTTTTTCTGTTTATCTATAAATGCAGAAGGATAATGACAAAATTGTTGCACATGTAGACAAAAAAACGCCTTTGAACTATGTACTGGTTATACCAAGTAAAGTGCCTTTGTTCAAGTGTTTCAATACTCATCTTTCTCACGATAAAGAATCATGAAAAAGTAACACAAGGGGCCTTTTGGTTATGTTGTGAAGTGAGAGCCTTATGGTCTCTAGAACAAACCCTAAAATGTATTCCTTCTTAACCCTAAAATGGTCAGATTGAGAGTGAAAGAGAACAAACCGTGACAGGCTTTTCAGGCAACTGCATGCAGATTGAACAGTTGAAATTTTCACGAACCATAGCCAAAACATCATCATCTGCACCTTGAGAAACACCTCTCGTTTCATCTTCAACAACATCATCGCCATCACCAGTCATAAGTTTCTGTCTTTTCTTAGCTTTCTGAGCTTCAGTCAAAGACTCATCAGCCTCAATAGCACGAATCGCTGCAACAAGGTTTGATGCAGACGATTCAACTCCAACGTTCCCTGAAACAGGAGTTGGACCAGCAAGACCAGAGCAATCAGGACACAACCACTCTTCACTTGCAGTGAAATATTCAGACGAGAGACATGAAATGTGCCAAGGAGTAGCACAAGTGCTGCACATAAGAGTCTCCTCTGTTTGAGGAGTCACTTTGCATCTCATGCAAACACCTTCACCATCACAAGGAAGCTGGAATTCAGTAGCCATTTCTAGAAGATCAAAAGTGATAATAGAGATAATGAGAGATTGATGAGACAAGAGTATGATGATGTTCGATATTTATAGAGAGATAGAGACTCAAGAGGAGCCAAATTTAAAGGAAAATTAAGAATAAAATCTGCCAATATATTAAGATTGTTACAAATGGCAACAATATATTAACTTTTTATATTTTAATTTTGTTTCTATATGAATTTTTCTTCTTAAATTGGCTTTGAATACACATCAGAATCTTAGTAAGATAATATGAATACAATTAATGTCCAGTACATATTTTTTAATAAATTATACATATAAAATCTCTTTTTAAAATTATTATTTTCCTCTAACAAAAATATTAGTATTATTTTTCATATTTAATTAATTTTCATTTTCTGAATTGGTAACCGTTACAATTTAATTTTTATTCGGTCATTAAAATTTAATAACAAAATCTGCCAAAAAGATTCTTTTGGGTCAAATATCTATTCTCATATTAGTCAATTTATATGAAGTTTATATGAAGTGTAAATGACAATGATTTAATTATATATATATATATATATATATATATCAATGTTTATAATGAAACAATAATTGGTTATTTATCGTTTGGACAACTTTTTTTGGTAGAGCACAAAATTTTATATTTTTGTATCAATGATAATAAAATGTCTGAAATAAAACAAATTCAGTGAATGTAAAAATTAATGCATTAAACTGTAAATAATAATACTCTTAATAAATTTTACAGGTAATGTGTTAGTCAATTATAATACGGGACATTAACTAATAACCGAAAAAAACTAATATACTGCAATAGCAAATATATGCAAATATTTCAACTTCGTTAAATGGAAAAGAATAATAAATGAATAAATATACATTCTGATAATAAAATAGATCCGTGTTGACAAAAAAACTAATAAACAAAAAATCTATATATATATATATATTAATATACCGCAGTAGCAAATATATGCAAATATTTCAACTTCGTTAAATGGAAAAGAATAATTAATGTATAAGTATACATTCCGATAATAAAATAGATCTGTGTTTTTCTAAACTTTATCTGGATAATCTATTTTTTTATCCATAAATGCCGACAAAAAAACATATATATGTCGAAACAAAATTTAGTTATTTATCGTTAGACGATCATTTTTTGTATGACACATGGTTTTATATTTTCTGTATCGATGATATTAAAAGTCAAAAAAAAAATCTTCATTAAATATAAAGTTAAATACATTAAATTAGATATATTTATATTCCTAATAAATTTTACCATCACGTGTTAGTCAATTATAATACGAGACATTAACAAATAACCAAAAAAAACTATATACGTATTAATGTACTGCCGCAACACAACACAATATTCATAAGCATATGTTCCAATATTAAAAGACATGTGTTTTTAATACGAGACATGTTTCCGCTGTGTACATTGGTGGGCCGGTTAATTATGGTACAATATTGATAAAAAAATATATGTGTTTTTAAAACTCTATCTGGTTAATTAAAATACATAATATTATGTTATAAAATTTTATATAACTTTTTCTTTTTTGAATAAATAATTCATGACATAGTTTGTATCAATGTACCTTTTGATAATTAAATATTTATAAATAAAAATCATAAATCACAAAATACATAAATTACTATTTTACCAGTTTATTATTTTTTAAAAGTTATGTATATATATTTAGTATATACTATAATCTTCATGAATAAAGACTAGTATTCAGTGTATTCAAATTCATTACAAATTTGAGTTGTATAACACTTATAATTGTCTCAAAATTTTGAGATTAATGTTAACTTTGATTATAGGCCTGATTGTAGGCCCATTTAGAGCTTATAATGGGCCATTTCAGATTCTATATATTCATGACGGTTCTGCATTTTGCAGTTGGAAATTAAAGGAAGTAGATTAAGCGGGAAAGTTTGTTACGTCTTCTTCTCCGACGAGACTAACTGCGATTTGGGTTTTCTTCGAGAAGATTCCGAATCCAAGGTACTTCGAGCACAATCTTTACCTTCTTCCATGGAAACCGAACGTGAATGATCATATGATGGTTTGATTTAGTCGAATTAGATCAATGCTCTGCCATGTCAACTTCTTTCTCTCTTTTTTGTTTGACGGATCTTAGAGTCAGTAGCCATGGATGATTCTCCACAGACTCCACAGAACTCAGAAGAAAGATACGTTGAATCGAGGTTCGTGAACTTTTGGTTTCTTTAGCAGTAATCTTCGAAATTGATCTTTGATTTCTGTGTTGTATCTCAAATTTGGCGTAGTTTGGTTTTGGGAAACCAAAGAGAATGATTGATGGTTAAGTTGATTGAGCTTTAATTTCAGTTTCTTTCTCTTTTCTTCTTCAGCGAAGAGGAAACGGATTCTGAAGATTTTTCACCAGATGAGAACAATCCTCCTGCGTTTGTGACCCTCTCGATTCTTTTGCAGCAATTATGATTTTTGCTTATCTGGTTTTGTATCTCTTATGTTCCCTTCTTTGATCTTTTCTTTCTCTTTCAGGTATAAGTATGATGTCTGGATTTTCCAAGCTTTAGCAACACTCGATGAAGAGAATATGATTGCAACTGGTCGAGATGTCGATGGAGTTGCCAAATATATCACGGTTAGGAGAATCTCTCTCTGTCTCTTCTCCCTCTCTGTCTCTCAGAATCTGTTTGTCAAGGTTATGATTAATGAGTGTGTAGCTTAAGTCTATAACAGAGAGATATGGAACATTAGGATCTACGTTTCATGTTGTTTGAATCCAATTCAGAATTATTCTTGTGGTTAATATAAATGGCAGGATAGGCACGAGGTACCGGAAAATTTTAGAGAGGAGCTGATACAAGAGCTTGGAGATCTAGTTTCTAAAGGCCATATAGAAATGGTAACTAGTTTTTCAAGTATACTTTAACAACAATCTACAAATTGGAGTTGCCTCATTACTAATGCAAGAATCTACAAAGGCCAAAATAGATTTGTTTGATCTAATTTGCAAAGGAAATGAAAAAGAACTTACAAAATGCAGGTAGAAGGCCGATACAAGGCCGTTCATGGTATTTTTGATTCTGAAGAGCCAGAAGAAGCTTCTGATCCAACAAACACCATGAGTTCACCAGTGGCAGTGGAGCCAGAAGGAGCTTCTGATCCAACAGGAGAAACTACAGAAGAAAGTTCTGAAGAAGAAGAAAGTTCTGAAGAAAACCAGCCGCCACAAAACCAACCAAGCACTTCTTCTTCCGGACGACCAGAATCAGTAAAAAGGCTTAAGTTAAAGATGCTAGTAAACGTAATCGCAGCTGCAGAAGATACTGAGTTCATAGCAAAAGAGGCAAACGATGCTTACCATGCAAGCCTAGAGATGACAAAAGAAAACATGAGAAACTTGACTGTAGCCACAGCAATCTTACGCAACTGTGATGTTTTAACCGAATCATCATCCCTTTTTTTTGTTTGGTTTGACATCATCATTAGCATTATCATCACTCGCCTTTTACTTCGTCCCTTGCAGGTCTTAATGGCGAGGAGGTTTACATGTGGTGAAAGTGCTATCTCCTGGTCCGGTTCAATGTGGAGTGTTCGATGACCCGTTTCTTTGATAGTTTTTGGCTTTCGTGTAAATGTGATTTCTCTTGAAGAACTAATCACTTTTGTGTGAACTACGTCTAGTTTTCAGGTTAATAAATGTTTCATGGCAACAAACTTTGAGTCATTGTCTGATTTTTTGCTTAAGTACATAACTCTGTTGTCCACAGGAACACAAAACCAAACATTGGGATGATCATTGTTGAATAAAACTGAGGTTCCAAAGTGTAAAGGGTTTCAACATTGAAAAGAAAAAGAATTCACAAAAGCAAAACAAGTTTGATATCCACATGAATAAAATTAGAAACCAAAACCAAACTGAAATCACTTAGAAGCTCCACTTGAATCAGAATGTGGGAATGGTTTTGGACCTTATGAACTGTTTCAGAATTGCTTTTTCTTCTTCATTTCGTTTCTTCTCTTCTGCGGTTTTCGGGGATACTTTCCGTTTCTCTTCTAACATCCATTTGAAGAGCTCACGTTGTTGCTTCTCTGGTATTGGCTCACGTGCCTTGACTATCATTGGCTCTGCAACCACAGTGGAAGAAGACACAGGCTTTTCTACTGTAACTTGAGCAGCGACTGAACTTGATTTAGCACCTGTCTCTTCAATTGCAGGTTCTATGTCCTTTTTCTTGGTTCTAAAGAAAAGATAACCTGCAAACCATATAAGGCCGAGAACCCTTAGTGAAAAGATAACAGTCATGAAAGTCTCTATGAAGGCATCATCAAGAAGCAAAAATTCTGATGGTGAGGTATCGATGTAACTATCTTAGTTTACTCTATTAACATCATGTATCCGGCTGACAACAAATGTAGGAGCAAGGTTTAGTCGCTTTTTTAGCAAGAGGAAGAATAAAAAGCAGAGAAGTTAAAAGGTTTTGTATTCTGCAACATTATGGAACAGGTTATAGATTTCATGTCATATTATTTGCATCTAAAGTATGTGATGGTATAAAGATGACCAAAATACTGCAATGATTAAAGTGTCTGAGTTTATCAATAGAGACAGTAAGTAAAAAGAATCTAAACATCACAGAAGATCTATCAACCAATTTCAGACATCACAACCACTCATATAGCAGAACATATATAATCTAAAGCAGATCTCAATGATCTAAGCTTTGTACCTCATCAAAAACTTGTTAATGAATATATTCAAAACAATCCTTACTACTACTAAGTAACTGTAAGAAAATTCAGATTCTCTAAACCAGCAAAAGATTCACCCTTTAATTGGACCATACACACACACACACACACAGAAACAAAATTCAGAATCATTGAAAAGAAAAAGCTTTGATGATTACCTCCAACAGCGAGATTGACGGTAAGAAGAAGTGGCCAAACAAATTTGTACCTACGAGCAAATGATTCCTTTGGAGGTGTTGGTGGAGGAGGAGGAACAGAACCACCACCCATCGAATAAGAAGCCGCTGCTGCTGCAGCCGGAGACGGTTTTGATGATGGAGGAATAGTAGAATCCTTGAAATTGGCTTCAACGTGCTTCAATTGGGCAATAATGGCTGAAACCCAGAGATCAAAATCGAATTGAGATTCACAAAAAGTCAATAATTTATATAAAAATCCAAACTTGATAAAGATTCGTTGAGTGAGCTGGGAAAAGTGGCAGGTATTATCTGTTTGATTTAATTTAAATGAAATTACTTAACCCTTCTTCTTTGGTTTGTTGGTGAAAAGCTTCGGAGTTTCTTCACTCATGGCTGACTTGATTCGTTTGTGCGAGATCAATCAAATGTTTCTTCCTTCTTTCTTCTTCCTCTCGAGAGCTTTAACTTTAATTTAGGGATTTACTTGTCATTTTCGTATCTTTTATTACTTGGGAAATTTATTAATTAAATTTTACACATTTTGATTTACAATTACACCCAACAAAATTATTATTTTTCTCGACCCAAAAAAACAAAATTACTTTTTTTACAAAATCTACAATACTTTTGGTTCAGGTTCGGATCGAGTCTAATAATTAGTTTGGTTCTAGTAGTTACGACGTTCGGGACCAATCGGTTATTGGTTCGGTTGTTTCAATTTTTTGGTTTTAATACTTAAAGTTCATTCTATTATTATTAAAATTTGGTTCGAATTCAGTTTAGTTTTGGAGTTGTATAATATCAATAGGTTCGATTTCTAATCAGTTATTTCATCCAAAATATATGTTTATAACTAACTTTTAGTCTAAATGGTTCAGCTGAATAGATTGAGTTTCGGGTATGAATTTTATACCTTATGACTTCGCCTATATTTTAGGTTCGATTCGAGTTTGGTTTATAATCGAATTTGAAATAACTTGAACTCTAAAATTTAAATGGTTCAGATTCGAATTTGGATTTTATTTATAAACTTTATTTCCTAGACTATGTTCTAGTAATTTTAGTTTGGTTTTAGTAATTTGTTAAGAATCTAATGATTTGTTAGCAAAATTTTAATTATGACAATTGCTTTATTGTTTCTTGAAAACATTATATTTGGTTTACCTTACCCTAATTCCATTGATCAGATCAAATATTATCTTACAGGTTTAATGTTTTGCTGTAAATGTCAAATGTTTCATAAACCAAAAAAGAGGAAAATAAATAGAGAAACAAAATCACTGAGCCCTAAAGCCATAAGAACATACAAAATCATGAGTGTGATTAGCTCCAGCCTCTTCTACTACTCCCACGGTCTCTGAATCCTCCAAGCCCTGTTCCACAACATGAATCCAAACTCATTAAGAAAAACTAAAACTTGATTATAAAGATCCTAACTTGACATAACAATTAAGCAAAGCACTTGAAATCTTTGTGAAAAAGATGTTTAGTTGTGGTAATTAACTAACCTGGAGGGTGAGAAGCGGTGCTGCGACCCATTGAAGCTAATTCAGGGCTCACTTTCTGTCCAGCTTCCTCCAGTATGTTGATAAGTTCCTTGGCGTATCTCGCATTTGCAACTGTGAAGAAAGTGTAAGCTGTTCCTTTGGCACCGGCTCTTCCTGTTCGTCCAATTCTGTGTACATAATCCTCCAGTGATCCAGGGAAGTCGTAGTTTATTACATACTTTACATCTTTCACGTCTGTTCAAAACAAGAGATGTTATTAGCTCGTCTCACATGCTAACAAGTGTGTTTGATGGTGTGAAAAGGGGAAAGAAAGATTAGTACCTAATCCACGAGCTGCAACGTCTGTAGCAGTCATTATAGGGCTTTTGCCTGATTTAAATTCCGAGAGAACCCAGTCTCTCTCGGCTTGACTCTTATCACCGTGTATTGACAACGCAGGCCAACCATCCATGCGAAGCTGACGAGTGATTTGATCACAGCCCTTTTTTGTATCAAGGAAAACAAGAATTCTGCTTCCATCCATTATGTCCTCAAGCAACTTCACCAACCTGAAAAATTGTTCAGAATAGATTCTATTCATCACAGTTTCAATAACAAGTGAAATGAGAGAGGAAGGCAGGGAAACCACAGGTAAAGGAAACCTACTTGTTATACTTTTGGCTTTCGGAAATAACATCAACAATCTGACGGATTGAACGGTTAGCTTTTAAATCAGAAGATCCTATTATCACCTGCACTTAAGACAAAAGAAGCCTGCTAAGTTTTTTTTTCACAAGCAAACTATTATGTAAAATGTATGAGAGATGTCTCTTACTTTGTATGGGTTATAAAGAAACTTCTTAGATAGCTGTTCCACCTCCTTAGGCCAAGTTGCACTCCAGTATAAAGTTTGACGATCTGGCCGAATCTGCACAGGTTCAAAAAGACTTAGAGACACAGCAACTAGAATACACATACATGTGATTGAAAAAGAGGTAAGAATACGAACATGTGAAACTATTTTACGGATCTGAGGGTCAAACCCCATATCCAGCATTCGATCAGCTTCATCCAAAACAAGATAAGTAACTCTTCGCAAATTTGTGTTGTTTGACTCCATCATGTCTATTAACCTCCCAGGAGTGGCAATAACTATTTCCACACCTAAATCCACAGGCAATCACTATTAAAATAATCTACTAAAAATTAGATTAACTAATAGTAATAGAAATGACAAATCACTTTACCTTTCTGGAGATCACGCACTTGAGGCCCTTTTGGAACTCCACCATAAATGCAAGTGCTCTTAATTTTTGACGAAGAACCAAATTTTAACGCCTCTTGCTGTATCTGCACAGCCAGTTCACGTGTCGGAGCAAGAACCAAGACAATCGGGCCATCTCCAGGAGCTGGAAAATTTTGTTTGAATCACTACAGCCTTTACAACTTAACAATTAACATTAAACAAAAAAGGAAAAAGGATATCAAACATTACCTAAAATTGGTTGGGCATTCACATGGACTATCGCAGGCAGTAAGTAGGAAAGAGTCTTTCCAGATCCAGTTTCAGCAATGCCAATGAGGTCACGTCCCTTCATTGCCATTGGCCACCCCTGAGATTGTATAGGCGTAGGTTCAGTAAAACCAGCCTTCTGAATCTCTTCCAAAACATAATCTGGCAAATCAGGAAACTCTAATTAATATATATATATATATATCTACAAAAGAACAGACATAGACATGTAAGTGAAAGTATTCACAACCTTAGCATGATTCCAAATTTAAATGAAGAAAACATGTAAAATTAAGTAAAGCTAGTTCTCAGGATGAAATAAGCTTACCAGGAAACCCAACATCACGAAAATGTTTGACAGGTTTAGGAATATCTCGGCCTTCAACAGTAATTTCCCTGAGCTTTCGATATTCCTTAACTTCTGCATCTGTCATAGCTGCCACGGCAGGTGATTCAACATAGAAATTCTTCTCAAAAGGAGTTAAACCATCCAAATCTAGCTTCCGTGGAGATTCATTGCCATCACTATCTTTTTTACTTGATGTATGGCTACCTGAACTTCCATAAGCTGAAGAAGCCCCACCAAACCCTGAGTCACTAAGAAAAGGCAAATTTGAAAATGAAGCACACTCTTCTTCTCCAATACACCACGTAGAATTGAAACGCATAGATTCCAGCTATATTCACATATGCATTCCATTCTCTGGACACGAACTTGATCAAAATTACCCGGGGTTTCCTCATACTCGTTCAATTACAGTCTCAAACAGATTATAGCTCAAACGGAGTACAAAGATCAAAACTAGCAACTACTTCGGGACATATTTGTCACTCTTCTATTTCATCGTTTCTATACGAAAGCAAACACACTTACCTTCGACGTTCACGATACGACGTGGAATCGCCAGTCCGGCTATCGTAACGACTCATGATATTCTCCGAATCAGTTCCTCCGATTAAGAAATATGACCGGAAAAGTTACGGAACTGAAATCTAGTCGTTAGGGTTTTTCACAAATTGGGGAAGAAGAATACAGAGAGAAAGAGAGTGCCAATAGAGAGAGGGAGAAAAAAAAAACACTCGTATTGCTAAAGCTACAGCAAGCGTGAATAAAACAGACAAATAAAAATACGACACGTGGATAAATAAATAAATATCACTGCCTCATCATAACAAGAGAAACAAAAAAAAAGCTCAAAAACTTGAAGAAAAAATGGCGATTCTATCAGCAAGCTCTACTGTTGTGAGAGCTGCTTTAGATACGCAGCCAAAACTCCGATATAATCCCAATACCCAGAGGAATGTTAAGAAGAACCCTAATCTTAGCTCTTTCGTTCCACCGTCTTCTCCGGCGACAAACTTAAAAACAGTAACTAGTGTCCCCGTTTCTGATTTGCTTAAATCTCCCGTAAGCAAAGGTAATGAATTGTATAGAACAATTTGATGAAGAACTGTATTTAACAATCTGTTTTGATGTGAAATTTACGAAGTTATCTGGTTTTGTGTAGATATTGTTGGTGATGGAAATGAAGATAGTTGTATTGGATATGAGAAATGGTTTCCAAGTCCACCTAAAGTGGAAAAACCTAGATCTGTCTTTAATGCTGCTTCATTAGCTTATATTGGTGATTCAATTTACGAGGTTAGTATTCTATTCCACTATGAGCTTGTTCTTCAGTGATTTTAGACAATCTTTGTTGTTTAGGATGCAACTATGTCAAACAAAATAATGATCATTTTAGTGTTTTGTTTGCGTTGAAACAGACACTTTGAGCTTGTGCTTCATGATTTTAGACAAGTTATTGTACTTAATTCTTGTTCTTCTAGTATATATGTCCTCATTTTAGTGTTCATAGCATCCATACAATCTCGATGGGTTTGTGTTTCATAACTTTAGACAACTATAGGATGCAAGGACATCAAGTGATGATTGTGTTAGTGTTCATAGGATTAAGGATCTCAAATGATGATTATGTTAGTGTTTATATAGCGTTAAGGATTTAGACAAGTTTTTGTACTTAATCCTTTATGTTTTAGGATGCAAAAACATCAAGATGATTAGTCTTTTTTAACATCAGGACTGTTACTCTGTTGATACTTCTCTTAAATTCTCTATCTCTTAACATATTTCTATTGCCTTTATAGATATATGCTCGTCGGCATTTTCTTTTCCCTCCACTTAGTATTGAAGAGTATAACGACCGAGTTAGAGCAGTGGTGCGATGTGAATCACAAGTATGTTTTACCTTCTACCCTTTTATTTCTGATCACATTTTTTGCTTGCAATCTCATTCGGTTCGCAAAGTTATAATTACATTGAGCCTGTATGTAAATTAGCATAGCTCTCTATGAATTGCTACATCGTTCTTGTTGAAGCTAAACTATTGTGGCGTTTTTCTTCTTCAGTATGCTTTGTTGCAGAAGCTTGTTGATGATGATTTCTTAACGAAAGATGAAAGGTCAGATACCCAAACACGTTATTGACCGAGTATACATATCTTAGGATTTTATGACTATTTGATTCACATGCTACACAATTCGAAGCTTTTTGTTTGAAAAAGCAAATATTGATCGATCTGATGGAGACTTTGTTGGTCCAGAGATGTACTCCGATGGGGAAAAAACGTAGGCTCGGTTAAAACACGATCAACTAGGCGTGCTGGTGTTGCAGTTTATAACAAGGCCTCATCGTTGGAAACACTAGTAAGTTGCTCAAATCTGAAACTCACAAGTGTAAATACAGAGTTCTTGCCTTTACCTAATGTAAAACTCATTCTCGTCTGTTCGATTTCTCAGATTGGGTATTTGTATTTAACAAATGGGAAAAGATTGGAAGAACTGATGCAAAAGATAGGATTTGCAAGCGGTTCTTCAACAGAGAAGATGGTTAAGGAGAAGCATAATCTATCTTTTAAATGAACTTTACTATGTTTTTAGTTACATGCATACCTTTTTGTACCATTGAAAATGTTTTGAATATAGAATCATTCATCAAAAGCATTACAATTTTGTTTTAACTATGACTTAACCATTCAACAAAACCTCAAGAGACATCAAAAAGTTGTGTCGCTTTTGTCTAACTAGTCAATCTTCACTGAGGAGTAGATCTTTCTAACAAACCATAAACATGCATAGAAACCAATTGTGCCGGTTAGTACGAAAAATGAGTAAGAGATGATGATCATGTACCCGAAGTAGAGCACCCCTGAAACCAGCTTAGAGATCTCAAGCTTTGTGAAGAAGTAGAAGATGGAGTAGAGGAAGAGGTAGAGTGAGGATGAGCCTGATGTTAGATAAGCCCTCCACCACCAGTTGTAGTCTTCACTGCAGAGCTGAAAGTAGCAGAGGACGATTGTGATCTCTGCGCATGTCACAATCAAGATCAAGAACACGATGAAGAGGAATCCGAATATGTAGTAGAATTGGTTGAGCCAGATTGATGTTAAGATGAAGAAGAGCTCAATGAAGACTGCTCCAAATGGAAGGATTCCTCCAATTAGTATTGAAAAACTGCGTTTCATGTACCACGGTTGTTCTGGTACTTGTCTCGGGATCTTGTTAGTTTTGACCGGGTCTTCGATTGCTGGTTTTTTGTAACCGAGGTAGCTACCAATGAAAACTAGTGGGACAGAGATTCCAAACCAGAGACAAACCAGAGCAAACATTGTACCAAAGGGAATGGCTCCAGATGATTTTTCTCCCCATACAAGTGCGTTGAGGACAAAGAAGATTGCAAAGAGTATACCAGGAAACATAAAAGCAGTCTTCAAGGTGATCTTTTTCCACTGGTCACCTTTGAACATTTTGTGAAGACGAGAAGAAGAATAACCAGCGAAGATGCCCATGAATACCCATAAGAGAACCATGGCAGTCATAAGCCCACCCCTGTTGGATGGAGACAAGAAGCCCAGCAATGCAAATATCATCGTCACAAGGGTCATACCGAATATCTGAACACCTGTGCCGATGTAAACACACAGTAATCCAGAGTTCACAGGCGTCCTAAAGACATCTCCATGTAAAAGTTTCCATCCGGTTTCTTCCTGTGCCTCATCTTGGGTCTCGAGCTGATTGTAGTTTGAAATATCCTTGTATAAAGTTCTCATCATGATCATTGCTACCATTCCAGAGAGGAAAAGGACAATCATAAACGAGTTTATAATTGAAAACCAGTGGATCTGATCATCATTCATAAGCAAGTATGTGTCCCATCGCGAAGCCCATTTGATATCACTCTCCTGCATATTTCAAAGGTCACAACACGTTATAGAGCACAAATAGGAGCGCTTCATATTTAACTTGGTTACCTTGAAGGCTACATCATATGTAAACACAATTTCTTTTCCTTCCTCAACTTCTTGAGGAACAGTGTTGCCTTGGATCAGATTCTTTGTGTCTTTGTTGCATGTTATTAACTGAGGATTACTCTCATCCCATTCTTTGTATTCATGCAATATACTATTCAGAAATAGATAAGAAACAAAAAAACGGTAGCTTATAAGAATCGAGATTGAGATCAGACTATTCAATAGCGTTTATGGTAACCAGTAGACAACCTGTTAGGCGTAACCTCAAAACCAACAATTCGAGAAGTATCAGTCTCTTGGTCTCTGTGGTACATAACTCGGAAACTCAAATGGTTATGGATAAAGTATTTTTTCTCTTTACTCTACAAAAAAAAACAAAGCATAATACTCCTGATTGGTACAAGTAAAATGCTCAAAATGTAAGACAGTAGCTATAGGTTTAAGTGGTATATTACCCCTTCGTAACTCCCTTTGAAGCCAACACGGAAACCATGTTCATAAGTCGTTGACTGGATTCCATCTTTTCTTTGTCTAAGAACAGCTACCGGAAGATTGTCAAGAATCCTGCAGTCAATTCATGATAAACATTGAAAACATAAACCAAAACCACCTCATACGGATCAATGACAGAACATAAATCTAAACTTACATATTAACCCTGTATTCATCATCAATCTTTTCCCTGAAATTTTTTGCAGACTCAGCATCGAGTTTAATACGGCAACCAACTCTACAAGGCTGATCCTCCAACATTTCAAACTGAAACAGAATCCAAAGTCTCAGATGATGAAATATGGAGATACAAACATGATATGGAAAGAATTTGCTTACAGTATAAACAGAATTCTCAATGCGATCTCCTCTCAGGACCTCTCCCAAATTTTCTCCAGTATTCAAAACCTTTTTAGGCTTACAGTAATTCAAATAGTAGTAATCATAAGGAAGTTGAGTCTTTGTAGACGATAATTTGTTCACTTTGACATAGAGAAGATCACCCTGTAATCACAGAACAGAGAAACTTCGCAAATCATGAGCTCAAAAGCTTCAATATAACATTCAACACATTATCTAATCGACTAAATCCAATATTACAGATCCCTACATTCTCCTCCTACACTCAAAACCACTCAAACATCCATCGACATTACTAAATACATTGAGATCGGGATTGAATTAAACATTAGAATATCCTCATATAACATCAGAAACCCTAGATTTCTTCATCAAACGTGAAATTCGAAAAACCAAATTGTATCGTACCATATGAAAATCGCGAGGAGCGACACCAGGAAGGTAGAACGCATGAAGAGTTGAGAATAAGAAGAAAGAGAGTAAGAGAATGCCATAGATTCGAATCCTAATCACCATCTTCGTCTTTCTCGTTGCTTTCTGCAATATGTTCTTCGTGGCTTCTCTTGTTTTGATAGAAGAAGTAGCCGAGAGAGAGCAGCAACAAGGAAAAATAGCCAATGCAAGAAGAAAGCGTTTTCTTTATATGAAACCGGTGTCGTTTCACACATTTATTTATTTCATTCGTTTCTCTTTTTTTTATTGGTTAACTATGAGGTTAAACTAGAGAAATTATCCTAAAAGTTACCTTATACTTTTTAAACGACACTTATTTGAAAATGAAAAATTAATCATAAAACGACACTTGTTTTAGAGAGTGTATTTTACATCATAATAAAATTATGAATTCCAAAAATTAATATTTTACCAATCATTCATTTGATAACCAAATCCGATCTATAACTGGACTTTTTATATGTGATATCTAAAATATAATTCTAGTAGAAAAAAGTTTCAAATATGGACACCTCAAAATATATATTTTTAATAATGTAATTAAGTAAATAAATAATAAACTAAAAACCAAACTTCCATGAAAATATTGGTTAGTCTTCATGAGTAACATACACAATAAAAAAAATCATAAACTATTAATTGAGTAGTAAAATATTCAAGAATGTTATCTTTCATAAGATGATCTCTCATTTACTTCATTTTGCTTGGAAAATGTAAGATCTCTTTTCTACTCATGAGTCAAAGCTCATGAAGTGAGTTTGAATCTTTATATTCAATAGTTGGTGAGGTTGAGTTTTCATTGATTTTAGCAGATTTCAAGCTCCAAGCACTTAAGCTTAAGACATCAACACTTTGAGTTCCTTTGTTAAAAACAAAGAGATTTGCTTTCTCTCCAATTGCTAATTTTGGATACACTCTTGAGGTTATACATGTTTTGCCTCCTCCACATAACTCTCCACTATTGAGTGATTAATCTACAAAATTAAAAATTAACATAAAAAATATTATTCAATTCTAAAATATCCAATTTTGTAAGTGACCTATAATTCAGTCGCTTGTGGTAAGTCCACTAAAAGCAAACACACATGCATAATCAGAAATCGAGTCCCACTATTTATAAGATTTATGTAGGAATTTGACTAATGGTCGGCCTATGTGGTCTATATTGATATTACCGTTGAGAAAAAAAAATCAAATTTACATAATTATATAACTTACCAAAGTTCTAAGAGAATGTGAGTGATGAGAAGGATCTATCGCCACAAAAGCACCAAATGTTGTTTTATCATTTTTATCATTCAATGAAGATCTGTGATTACAATTATCTCGTTAGCATTTAGAGCAAATATTAACGAAATTGTAATTTGTCTTTTGATTATGTATATACCTGCTTTGGTCACTGCACATCAACACTACATACTTTGAAGTATTAGCATTTGATTTGAAGATTCTGAAGTAAACCGATGTGTACTCTTTTAAGTCATTGGATGCCAAAACCATCAAACCAAATGGTCCTAAACCGGACTTAACCGATGAATCTTGCTTCCTACATATCTTTTGCGGGTCGGTTCAACTCGGTTCAATCACATCTGCATTTTCTAGTTCCTTCACCTTAAACGATACATCAACATCTGCCTGCTCAATACCAAATGGAGATAAACTAATTTTAGGTCAAAACATAAAAGATCGTCGATTTACACCAGATGATGATTGATCATAACTAGTATATATAAGATATGAGCCATTCTACTAATAGTCAATTGGTTTTGTGTTGGAACCCCATATTCTAATATGGGGTTCAGAGCCCACAATCTACACAGTCCAATCCAACTTATACGTGGTCCAATTATCGACAAGTTAGGCCCAAAATTAGTGATGTCGATCTATCCCCAACATACGAGATTAATAGTTGAAGAGTCATCATCTCGAGGGAGCGTACTAAATAATATATGGGAGTATTATGGATCGAGTTGTGTCATACCTGAGCAGCAGTGATACCATGAACTTGGACTGTAGATCCTGCATCAAGAACTTTGTTGTTCCAGTTAGATTGTGTCCCACGTAATGTCTCAATCTCTTCAATTGGCCATTGTATCAATTGCTTCCCCGATTCATCAAGCCATATTTTTCTCGGAATTGACTATCAATATCAAAACATGACGAGGAATCAAAATCTAAACCAAACCGAATTCGTAATAACCAAACAAATTTTGAATGTTCAATTATACAGTACCTGAAGACCGGCCCAACCTTTGGCAATATCAGCTTTACGTGGAGATGATTCATTAATCCAACCCCACAAGATTCTTCGTTTCTTCACATCATCGAAAAACGTTTTTGAAGCGTAAAATTTACCATAATCTAACCTTGGAGCTGATTCGTTGAACTCTAAACCAATATCCGGTTTAAACACATCTTTCTTACGATTATAAGTCCCAATCGTGTAATAATCATGTAATACATCGGCAAAGCTCGCTTTAAGAACATGTTTAATCTTATTTTTATCAAACGACGACGTTTCTAAACCGTCTGATCCGGTTATTGAAACCGGGAAAAAATCAGGACATTCCCACATTCCGGTTAAGTCTTGGTAATGTAAAGGCTTTTTCGATTGTTTCCAATCGTAGAAATCTTTGCTTTTGTAAAGAACAGTTAATCCTCGACGATTATCCTTTGAGCTTCCAATAATGACTCTCCATTCTCCGTCGTCTCCAAGCCAAGCAGTGGTTGGATCTCTAAACCGGTCCGGGTTAATTTTATTGACTGAGTTAGGTGACATTAAAGGATTTTGTGACGGTTTTGACCATTCTTTTAGATATGGATCAGAGATGTTAACCGGAACAGCGATATTTTGGACTTGAGTTTTGTTTTGGGTTATACCGGTATAAAGGATTACCGGTTTACCATTTGGTAGAATTGTAACGGAGCCAGACCAACAACCTTTAATATCGAACGGTTCAGATGGACCCATAGCTGATGGTTGTGGGGTCCAGTTGACTAAGTCAACTGATGTTGAGTGACCCCACACTATTCCTGTCTCCCAAACGGCGCCGTTTGGATTGTATTGGTAAAAAAGATGGTATATTCCTTTGTATATCATTGGTCCTATGGTTTAAAAACAAATTCTTATTTTTGTATGAAGTTTAAATAATATTTTAAAAATATGAATTAAAAAAATTAAAAAGAGAGAACTGACCATTAGGATCTGAATTTTTTGTTGTTGTCGAATTAGATTTCGTCGAAATAAACGAAATCAAAAAAAAAAAAGAACAATATTAGTTAGAGGATCAAACCGAGAAAAATCATATCAAAATTGGTACGAACAAAGACGTGCCTATGTGTAAAAACAAAAACATTCGTCTTAAACTCCCTCAAATAAATCTAATTTTTGAGGTCCCTAAATAATTTTTTAAAAATTTATATTTTATAGTTTATATTATAGAAACAATAATTTTTGATATTTGTAAATATATTTCTTAAGGATTACATTATTTTATAACAATAACTAAGTTATATTGAGAATTATATTGGAATTAGTTCTAGTTGTCTCTACTAAAACAGTTTTCAAATCAAATATGATTAAACCTTATTTGTGATGAACATAAAAATAGCTTAGTTAACATATATGTAGAAAGAAAATGAATTTATATTATAAAATTTTGTGACATTTCTTTATTAAAAATAAAAATGTTATATTGTAGTAAAGATAAATTACTTTGTTTTATTTACATATATTGTACTAAATTATATTTATATTTTTAAAAATTTATATTATAAGTATTATTTTATAGTTGTTTTGGACCCGTATAACCCTAGACACGGCACTGGTACGAAACACCGTTCATCCAATTTTTTGGAGGTTGAAAGTGATAACCGGTCCGGTATGGCTGGTTTAGATCTTGTTTAGCTTCAAGATCAATGATAAAGTTGCAGAGCAACAAAGTTAATAAGAGTGACATACCGAAATTGGAACTATCTAGTTTCACCATTGTTGTTCTCAGGTTGAGTTTAAACTAAGACAATGTAAGTGATTCTTGTTTTTTAAACATAATAAATGAGGTTGTAATTCGATTAAATAGCGATTTGTTAACATATTTCAGGTCAAATAATGTAGGAGTGGGCACGTAATTGCAAAAATAAAAACAATAATTAAAGACCACTCAATTAATTAAGGTTAACCAGTAAATCTATTTAAACCATAAGTTGTCGCTGATTTTTCTCTTTTCAGTATATTTCGCATTTATTTCTGCCAAAAATTTCTATTTTTGGCAATTTTTTACATTGGACACTAATTACTTTCCATTACGGAGCAATCGATGAGTGGAAAAATGAGAGAAAAAATTCGATTAAAAAGAAATACTATCGATTTATTATTCTAAAAACTTCAACACCTCAAGATTTAACTATGTTGTTTTGAAATTTATCATCTGGCAACACTTAAAAAACTACTGTCGAAAATAAAACAAATGCCGATAAGGATATCCTAAAAAAAAAATTTCTTCAAAAACGATATGTTTGTTTTTGTTTGGTCAGTGTCAACATAATAGTGACATTATGATAGTTAATTAATGAGAAAAGAGATGATTAAAGACAGAACACATATGTAAACTTCCATAATAATAATGAGAATATAACTTTGAAAAGAAACTTCTAACTTTGGGTTGACTCGACCAATTCAATAACTGGTAGAGATCTATTTTCCACTCATGAGTCAAAACTGATGAAGTGAGTGTTTATCTTCACATTCAATAACTGGTGAAGTTGAGTCTTCACTGATTTTAGCAGACTTCAAGCTCCAAGCACTTAAGCTTAAGACATCAACACTTTGAGTTCCTTTGTTAAAAGCAAAGAGATTTGCATTTTCTCCAATTGCTAATTTTGGATACACTCTTGATGTTATACATGTTCTGCCTCCTCCACCATAGCTCTCCACTATTGAGTGATCAATCTACAAAATAAAAAAGAAAATATAACATTAAAAATATTCATCCATTCCAAAAAAAAACATATATTTTATATGGTTATAAATTGTTTTGCCAACATAAATTAGATCAACAATGTTCAAGTCAAACTCGGGTGGAAAAGAAATCAGATATGACACTTAACCATTTGACCTAAAGCATTTGATAGTGTTCATGGGATTGAATTTCGTCTATCCATATAACCAAAACCATAAAACTTACCAAAGTCCTAAGAGAAAGTGAGTGATGAGAAGGATCTATTGCCACAAAAGCACCAAATGTTGTTTTATCATTTTCATCATTCAATGAAGATCTGTGATTACAATTATTTCGTTAGCATTTGGAGCAAATATTAACGAAACTGTAACTTGTCTTTTGATTGACATATAGAGATTATGTACATACCTGCTTTGGTCACTGCACATCAACACTACATACTCTGAAGTATTAGTATTTGACTTAAAGATTCTGAAGTAAACTGAAGTGTACTCTTCTAAGTCATTAGATGCCAAAACCATCAAACCAAATGGTCCTAAACCGGACTTAACCGACAAATCTTGCTGGCTACATATCTTTTGTGGGTCGGTCCAACTCGGTTCAATAAAATCTGCATTTTCTAGTTCCTTCACCTTGAACGTTACCTCAACATCTGCCTACTCAATACCAAATAGAAATAAACTAATTTTAGGTCAAATTTAAAGACGGGTCGATTCACAATTGATGCAGATTCATCATTTCTCTTTGTCTAGAGGTTATGAATCGAGTCTGAGTCATACCTGAGCAGCAGTGATCCCATGAACTTGGACTGTAGATCCTGCATTAAGAACTATGTTATTCCAGTTGACTTGTGTCTCACGCAATGTCTCAATCTCTTCAATTGGCCATTGTATCATTTGCTTCCCCGATTCATCAAGCCATATCTTCCTCGGAAATGACTACCAGATCAAAACAACGAATCAAACCAAACCAAACCGAATCGAATCTAAACATTCCAAACCAAGCAAATTTGAATGTATAGTACCTGAAGACCAGCCCAACCTTTGGCAATATCATCTTTAGCTGGTGATGATTCATTAACCCAACCCCATAAGATTCTTCGTTTCTTCACATCATCAAAAAACGTTTTCGAAGCATAATATTTACCATAATCTAACCTTGGAGCTGATTCGTTTAGCACTAAACCAATATCCGGTTTAAATACATCATTCTCACGATCATAACTCCCAATCGTGTAATAATCATGTACTACATCAAAAAAGCTGACTTTAAGAACATGCTTAATCTCATTCTCATCAAAAGACGACGTTTCTACACCATCTGAACCGGTTATCAAAACCGGGAAAAAATCAGGACATTCCCACATTCCGGTTAAGTCTTGATAATGTAAAGGCTTCTTCGATTGCTTCCAATCCAAGAAATCTTTACTTTTGTAGAGCACAGCTAACCCTCGACGATCATTCGTCGAGCTTCCAATGATAACTCTCCATTCACCGTCGTGTCCAAGCCAAGCAGTGGTTGGGTCTCTAAACCGGTCCGGGTCAATTCCATTGACAGAATTCGGTTCCATCAAAGGATTTTGCGGAGGTTTTGACCATTCTTTGAGATATGGATCGGAGATGTTAACCGGAATTGCGATGTTTTGGACTTGACTTTTGTTTTGGTCAATGCCGGTATATAGAATTACCGGTTTACCATTTGGTAGAATCGTAACGGAGCCAGACCAACATCCGTTAATATCGGACGGTTGAGATGGACCCATAGCTGATGGCTGTGGGGTCCAGTTGACTAAGTCAACTGATGTTGAGTGACCCCACACGATTCTTACATCCCAAACGGCACCGTATGGATTATATTGGTAAAATAGATGGTATATTCCTTTGTATACCATTGGTCCTATGAATAATTAAACAAATTCGTATTTTTTGTATATGAATTTTATATAATAATATTAGTAAAATATAAATAAATAAATAAAGAAAACTGACCATTAGGATCTGAATTTTTGTTGTTGTTGAATTAGATTTCATCGAAATGATCGAAATCAACAAAAAAAAAACGATGATAATTAGAGGATTGAATATATATAGAAATCAAAATCGAGATCGGTACGATACATACCGTTCATCCAATTTTTAGGAGGTTGAAAATGATAACCGGTCCGGTACGGTTGGTTAAGAGCTTGTGAAGCTTCAAGGTTGATGATAAAGTTGCAGAGCAATAACAGTGAGAGACCAATATTGAAACGATCTAATTTCGCCATTGTTGTTCTCTGTTTGCTTCTATCTTTGTGTCTCTCTTTATATCATGTGGTTGAGTTTAAGCTAAGATAATTTAAGTGCTTATGGCTTCTTAAACACAATTAATGAGTTAGTAAATCATGTTAATTGAGATTAAAATATGATTTATTCGATTAAACAGCGATTTGAAATGTATTTCAGGTTAAAAAATGTACGAGTGGGCACGTAATTGCAAAAATAAAAACAATAATTAAAGACCAGTCAATTAATTAAGGTTCTAATTCGGTGATAATTAAATCAACCGTAAATCCAAAAATACTAGTTTACCCTTTTCTGTATGGGCCTATAGTTTTGTGAAATATTGAAGCCCAACTTCATTGGTTTTTATACTAGTCTGGTTTCGGATCGGTTCTATTTGGATTTAAATCGGTTTAGATTCATATTTAAAAAACTGAAATTATCCGAATATCTGAAATACTCAAAAAAATTTAAAAATACAAAATTAACAAAAAGTATATTTTAAAAGTATTGAAAATATTGAAAATATATTTTAATACACAAATATTCAAAAAAAAATATTTTAAACAAATTGCTATTGGTTTGATAAGAACCGGTATTATTGGTTTGATAGGAATTGAAACGACGACGTATGAATGAGACCAGAAAAAGAAACATTGGGAACGCGTGTTTCACACACATGAGTCAAAGTACAAATAATGACTTCTTTGTTTCAGTTCCCAAACCAATCATAACACGCCACGTGTTTTAGTCTTTTACGGTATCTACTCGACCTTTCACTTTCACGGTTCAGCTATGTCCGTAGATTAGATTCCTCAGTCAGTAGATAATAATATGTCATATACAATTATTAGTATAGAATTTGTAATTACTTTTCTTAATTACTTAATATAGCAATTATTCGGTTTTATTTTTTGAATAAACAAGATAACAAAAAAAAGAAGAAGATAATACTTAGAGAATATATGTAACATGTGTATCTTATTTTTCCATTTGTCTTAATCAAAATTCCAATGTATGACACTAATAATAGTCTATGGTTTACAGACTTACAGGCCGATAACGACATTGGAGAATGATTTATGCAGTATGAAAAATACTCGTTGGATTTATAAATTACACTTTAAAAAAACAATATTTACCAAACGTGAATTTATTACTCTTTGCTTCAATTAAAAATATGTTGGTACATTGAAGTAGTTTTCTTCCTTTATTTCTCAAAATGTTTTGTGCCAACAATTCTTCCTATTTGTCATTTTCTTACAATATTATCAGTTCCGGTTCAAAATATAATGGGTTTTAAAATTTGTATTTTGTTTCAATTTAGCCGATGTTTTGCAGGCAAAACCTAATGAAATTGATATTTCCTCGGTTTCCTAAAGAGTATCTTTTTAGATTTTTTTACACAAATTAATAAACAATATCAAAAATCATTTATACTCATAGTAATTAGATGTAATGATTTGCTAGATTCCATGTAAATGATTTTGATTGGATGTTAAAAATGGAAAAAATTACTAGTAAAAGTTATATTGAAATTGTAGAATGACACTTTTTATGAAACACATTTTTTCTTTAGAATGACACTCTTTACGAAACGAAGAGAATTTTTTAATTTTTAATATTCTAGAGAAGTATTTATAATTGCTTAGATTGTATTTAACTTAAATATTATATATAAAAAAATTCAACAAAACGTTTTTCAACGTTTTTTTTCTTTTCCAATTAAAATAACAAAATTAAAATTGTTACAATAAAAAAGTCCAATGCCACGTGTTGGTGACGTGGAGATAGGAACATGTGATCCATTGTTAACCTTATAGTTAACGAATATATATCAAAACTGTTAAAAACCGATTACATGAAACTATTGAACTCATTTCACTTTGATCTAATATTCTTATGTCTACGTTTTACACATAACATGAGAGATTTTTTAACAAAAAAGTTCACACTATGAATCATTGCAAATTTTCTAGTATGAACTAACCATAATAAGAGTATTAATGATTACAAGTTATAATCGTCCGTATTTATTTTTGATTAAAATATGTAGATAAGATCAGAAGAGTTTAGTGGTGTCTAGTCTACGAGCTTGGACCGACCATGGTCTACGTATGAAATAATTTTTTTTTTAATAAAAATTACAAAAATAAAAAATGTCAATGATTTGTGTTCATAGCTCGATGTAGATAGATCATAAAGTAGTTAGGGCATGTGTCACTGAAACTTACTAATTTTTTCGTGCATTCATTCATAATTAATCCAATCTATTTTTTTTTTTTTTTTTTTACTTTTTTGATAAAGAGCCATAAATAAACCTATAAAATAAAATAAAAAAGAAACACAAAAGGTAACCTTTTTCCCCTTCAAACAATTCAAGTTTCTAGTTTTTTTTTTGATAAATAGTTTCTAGTTCTTGTAAATTAAGACTTGAACCAATATTAGTATTAAAAGCTCTAGAGTTTGAGGTATACATGAATTTTTATATTTTTGTTATTTAATTATATATATTTATGTATTTTGTTTTGAGAAAATGTTAAAAAAACCTCTTACCTCTAAAAAGAGTTGAAACACCAGCAATTTTTTTTAAAAAATTCAATAACTAGATGGACAAGATCTGTTTGATAGCCAAAATTCATAACCTACATTTTTTTTCTTCCATTTATATTGAAAAAAAAATCTTGGTGCTTGAAAATTTGTAAAGTGACCAGTATTACTGAAATATATGTCATTAACTTATTATTTTACTGGTTTTAATCTTAATTTTTGTTAAATCAGCAAAACTTAAGAAACAGAAATAATTTTATAAATTCTAAGAAATAGGTGGCTCAGTTACATTGCCCCTGATTTAGCTAGACACGAGGTGGTGAATTCAAATCTCATTCTACTCTATTTGGAAAACTTAGGCTATGGATATGGTCTTATTGTCGATCCAATGATTACTTGTTAACAAAAAAATTAAAATAATAATCTTATAAATTCATAGACTATAATATTGTATGGATTTAAAACTTTTAATGAGAAATTGATTAACAAAGTTAATACCATTTGTTAATTCACTTTAAAGTAAGTTCTGAATATAGTCCATTCATCATAAATTAAAAATTAAGAATAGAAATTAGATTTTTGGTTTTCTTAACTTTTTCTTTCTTTCTTTCTTTCATATTTGTCATGAAATGTACAACAGTTTCATGATATGAAAGCATTTAGTGCAAATTTTGTTAGCTATTATCTGCACAACTCACACATCATAATATTATATAGATATAGATTGGAAAAAATGTTATTTTAACCTTGTATTTACGGAAAATGGTTGATTAAATCTTGAACTTTGGATGTGGTTGATTAAACCTTCAACTTTTGTTGATTTCTGAAAAAACCCTCAATTTTGCGTTGACTAGGCCAATTTAACCTCTTGAGAAAATGGAATCAAAATTGACTCTAAAATCAAAAGCCGAATTGGAAATTGCAAGTTCTACACTTATTATCTTTGTTATGAAGAATTTATAAGTTTGATTTGCTCTTTTTTTTCAAAAATAAACTTAAATTTGTTGATTTAAAATGTTGTATTCGATACTTTAAATCGAAGAACTTGAACTCATTTTTGAAAGAAAAGAGCAAATCAAGCTGATGGGTTCTTCATAACGAAGATAAAAAGTGAATTGAACTTGCAATTTCCAATTCGGCTTTTGATTTTAGAGTCAATTTTGATTCCATTTTTTCAAGAGGTTAAATTGGCTAAGTCAACGCAAAATTGAGGGTTTTTTCAGAAGTCAACAAAAAGTTGATGGTTTAATCAACCACATCCTAAGTTCAAGGTTTAATCACCCATTTTCAATAAATACAAGGTTAAAATGATATTTTTTCCGATATAGATTTCATATTTGACAATGTTGTCACAAAAGTGGAAACCAATAAATTAGAAATTATGAAAATTAGTACAATGATGAAAGAGTGAAGTAGTCAATAAAACAATAAACACCTAGGGAAAATACATTAAATAGTGCATGCACTAATTATAATCAAATTCAAACATATGTCTTCTCACTATCTCGAGAAACGTACAAAATTGTAATCTCTTTTCACACAACTGTGAAAAAAGTTTATTAATATTTGGGCCACTTTTTATTTTATTTTATAGAAAACCACAAATAAATAAAATTACAAACTATAATAATAATTAAAGAAATTTGACAGACTGCTCTGAGTCTGTGCTACTGTAAAATATATGATATAAATAAAAATAAAACAGAGCAAAAAAAGACAGAAAATGCCAACACAAGAAGTTTTATTTTATTTATTTATATTTTCCTTTTTCATTAGCGGTAGGGTTCACTTATTATTATTATTTTTCTAAGTTTTTTGAGAGTTTATAAGTTTCAAATTTCACAAAGATAATAGAGTTTCTCTCATCCACAATCTCTCTCTCTTATTCTTCTTCTCTCTCTCCTTCTAAGTAGGTATTTTGGATTTTCTTCTTTTTATTTGCTTTGCAATTTAATTTAATTATTGTTGTTGTTCATGTTGAGTGCAAATTTTGTTGGAATTTTCTATGTTTCAATATTTTGGATTTTTGTTAGTTAAAAGCAAAGCTTTAAAGCTTTCTTGTTCATGTGTTTGAAGTTTGTCTGGTTTTTATGTTCATGTTTCTTCTTCTATCATCTCTTAAATTCAGAGACTTCACAGTATTTTTGTTCTCTAGTGTTGAAACCATATAAACAATTTTTTAATATTTATATATAAATCATGGGTTTCATTATTTTCTTGGAGCTTTCTGCTACATAGATCTAAAAAGTTGTATTTTTTTTTTTAACTTTATCTTATTCTTGTTTGAAGGATCATGATGATGAACAGAGATATGTTACTTCATCAACAACAAGTAGTTGAAGAGAACATGTCGAATCTAACATCAACAGCTTCAGGAGATCAAGCAAGTGTGTCTGAAACTAGTGGCTTTAATATTAATCCAAATAATCATCAACAACAACAACAAGAACAATCTTTTGTTCCTCAATCATCTTTGAAGAAGAAGAGAAATCAACCAGGAAATCCAGGTTTACTTACTATTTTTTATTGACTTAAAAGAAGAAGAAAAATCCAAATTTTCTTGCTTTTTTGGGAATTATTCATTCTAATTATTTGATAATATCATTTTTTTGGACTTATTCATTTGAATTATTTAATACTAAAAATTTATGCTTTTTAAAAATAAAATTATGTGTCTTCGAATATTCCTTTTACCCCTAATGGTTAAAAATTTATTAGGTTTTTCATTATTTAAAAATCATCATTGTTGATATGGAATTTAGTAAAAATATTATTAGTCATCATTTTTAATGGAAAACAGCTAAAATATATAGAATTTCTTAGAACTTTTATTAATGGTATATTTCTTGATTTATTTCTATTAATTAGACCCAGAAGCAGAAGTGGTGGCTTTATCACCAAAAACACTAATGGCAACAAACAGATTCATATGTGAGATCTGCAACAAAGGTTTTCAAAGAGACCAAAACTTACAACTTCACAAAAGAGGACATAATCTACCATGGAAGCTTAAACAAAGATCAAACAAAGATGTAATAAAGAAGAAAGTTTATGTGTGTCCAGAGCAAGGTTGTGTTCATAATCATCCATCAAGAGCTCTTGGTGATTTAACAGGAATCAAAAAGCATTTCTTCAGAAAACATGGTGAGAAAAAATGGAAATGTGAAAAATGTTCAAAGAAATATGCAGTGCAATCAGATTGGAAAGCTCATTCTAAGACATGTGGCACTAAAGAATACAAATGTGATTGTGGAACTCTCTTCTCTAGGTAAAACTCTTTCACACTACCATTTAATTTTTTTTTGTCAACGGTATTTTCTATTAATACTTACAAAAAAAAAATACATCAAGAATCATAAACTACCTTTTTAATATGACAAGCAAGAGCATTCGTTTTATGATTCAAAAGTCATGAAACAATAGAAATAATGAGATAAGAGAATAACAAACTCAAACGGTGAAACTCTTCCACACTACCATTTAACTTAAACATGATTTTTTCTATTACATTGTAGTATATGCATTCATATATACTTAATTACTCTAATTATAATTAAGGCAGTAGACGACAAAAGAAAAATTATGATGACAATTTAGATGTGTGTTTGTTATGTGAAATAAGTGACACATAATATGGTACATATGTAGTGGTTATACGACTAGTTTCATTAAATTCTTGACTAGGACAAACATAGTAATATATATGCATTTATGTTTTCGGTTCGGATCAGTTTTGGTCTGATATTGATTTGGTTCGGTTCGGTTTGGGTAATAGTTTTGAATATATTGATGATGAAACTTTAGATGTGTGGTGTAATGTGAAAAGGAGTGACACATACTTATATTATATGGTACCATCTGTTATAGTTTCATTTAATTTTGGGAATAGGACAAACATGGTAATTAATTTAAGTTGCTCAAAGAATCTACATTTAAACAACTATTTATTAATGTGGTACTTTTTATTTTATTTTCAATTTTGTTGTATATTTTAGTATATTTAATCCTGATATAGAATCTTTTATACGGCTACATTTATTGCATATTAAATTAATATATCATCTTATTATTCACACGTGACACACCCCACAAATAATTCATACCTATGTTGGACCTACAAACCTAGAAAAGTCATTATTATTATTTTACTAAATTAGTTATTATTATTATTATTATTATTATTATAAATTTATTTTTGTTTGTTTTATGTTGAATTTTGTGGAATATTGCAGGAGGGATAGTTTCATAACTCATAGAGCATTTTGTGATGCATTAGCAGAAGAAACAGCAAAAGCTATACCAAACCCTATTATGATTCAATCTTCATCTTCTTCAAGTCATCATCAGATTCAACAAAACCCTAATTTCTCTTCTTCAACTCAAAACTTCATCAGCAGTAACAACAATCTTCATGGTTCTATGAAGCAAGAATCATCATCACATCATCATTTCCAAAACATTCCTCCTTGGCTTGTTTCATCAAACCCTAACCCTAATGGCAATAATGGTAATTTATTCACTCCAAATTACCACCATTCATCACCAGCTATGTCAGCCACAGCTTTGCTTCAAAAAGCAGCTCAAATGGGTTCAACAAAGTCAACAAAAGAAGAAGAAGAAGAAGATAGATCTTCCTCAAGGTCAAGTTATAATAACTTAGTCACTACAACAATGGCTGCAATGATGACTTCACCATCAGAACCAGGATTTGGATCATTTCAAGACTATTACATGATGAATCAACAACATCACGGTGGAGGAGAAGGTTTTAACGGTGGTTTTGTTGCCGGAGAAGAGAATAATAACGGAGGAGAGACAAGAGATTTCTTGGGGTTAAGGTCGTTAATGTCACATAATGAGATTCTAAGTTTTGCTAATAATCTAGGCAATTGTCTTAATAGTTCTGCTTCTGAGCAACAACAACGTAGTCATCAAGAGTAATGTATAGAAATTTTTATATTTATACAAGTTTGGTTGTAACAACGAAAAAATAAAATTATCTTACGTTCGTTTATTATTTTAACAACTATGTTTATAATTTACATGTTTTTTGTTGTTGTTGTTATAGCATGCAAATCACAAGAGAGCTCTTTGCGTAATGATGATCAATGAAATAGTCAACGTTGAGTCAACATATATGTTTATTACTCACATGCACGTGTAGAAGATTTATATTCCCTCCGTTTCATAATAAGTGTCATTCTAGCATTTTGCACACAAATTAAGGAAACATATTAAAATTCTATTATACCCTTAAAAACTTAGTGACTTTTGATATTCCTTTTTTCTTATTGGTTAATAATAAGGTTAAATTAGACCATTTATGCTAAAAATTACATCGTAAATCTAACGACACTTATTTTGAAACAAAAAAATAATCCTAAAACGACAATTATTGTGAAACGAAGGGAATATATATTTTTATCAAAGTAAATATTTGTTTTAAGCTGTTAAGATTAACAATTTTAGGTAAATGGGCAAGTCTTTGGAAATTTAAACAAGATTCGACTCATTTTTCCATAAATTTTGGATAATTTTATAAACTAAGTGCAGCATGAGAGTTAGTGACGATAGATATTGTATTAAATAATTAAAAATTAATAAAAATGGTGAAAAATTATCTGCTTTCTCTCGACAAATATTCAAAAGTAATTTTTTTTGTCTATAATTAGATTGACAAAATTCGATCTATAACTTAAATTTCACACCTAAAATATTTTTTAAGCTATTACAATGCAACATATAAGAATATATAAGAATCGAACCGTGAAACCAAGTCATTTGGATCATCCTAACCACCAAAACAACTCAACTTCAAAAGTAAATTTTCTTATAGTTTATTTAATATCCATATAAATCTTTTAACTTCCAATTAAATGAATACACATTTAAAAAATATTTTATTTAAATGTTTTGTTAAATATAAATCGACCAATTATTGTAGATATTACAAAATAACATAATATAAAATTATTTAAATAATCTTATAACAGTGTAAACCGTGAACTAATTTTTGGCACAAGAATAAAAGTTGCACTTGCCGTGACTATTCACAATTCAACTTCATTGCAGTAGTTACTATTGTTTGCTGTTCTCTTCTACACCAACTTTATTGTTATTCTTTTGATACACAGAGATGTTACTTGTTCCTCCTGCCTGTTCGAAGCGTTGAGACAGAGGTTTAGAGGAAGAGTTTGATCAGAGACCTGCGCTTGGGTCGCCGGAGTTTGCTGCTACAACACCAACTTCCTTACTGGAGTTTGCTTCTTCTGGTAAAGCAACTGTGTCACCATTTAAGTCTTTAACAATCTCATCAATCTTCTTAAACTGATACGGCCACTTGCTGTTGTACAGAAACTGCCTCAGATCGAATCTGTTGTCCTCTGGAGAATAACTCTGTAACAAAAACTCCAATGAGCTTGTCTCTCTTACAATAGATTAGAAACTTGTTCCAGATAAGTAGTTACCTCAGCGTGATAGGAAGGTGTGAGGACAGTCATTTTATGGCGATTGATGGAATAATACTTGAAGAAGAACTTCACTTTCTCAGCTACTTCTGCAGGGCTTAGCTTTGTTCCCCACTTGTAGCATAGATTCTGTACAGTTGCAGATAAGTTTCAGTTTCACTGTATCATGATTTAGTAGAATTGTCTGAAGAGCAGAAATCAGACCTTGAACATGGAAACGGGGCCGCACCGGAAAATCTTTCTCATCCTTCCATAGACTGAAAGCTCTTCATATGTCATTCCCATATCAACTTCATCGAGCTGTATTCAGATTTCAAGATGTTTGAAATTGATTTTGTTATCTTCAGTTAATAAACTCACAAACATTTGTGTTATAACCTGAGTGTAGTCAGAACGAATGGGCTCAAGTTCAGCTGTTGGTGGTGCAGCTTCAATTTCTGCCAAGGATTGATAACCAAGATGCGTTGCAGCCCACTTTAAGAACAACCTCAAATCCATTTTACTGATACTTCCAATGGGATTTATGTCTGCTGAGCTACAGTCATACTGTTTCGAGAAAGATAATGAATACTATTGACAAACTATTGAGGTTTGAGCACAGCAGCAAAAAATAGAAGCTTGTCATTACTTTTGTCAGGTAACCACGAAGTCCTTCATCAACATTGGAGCTGCCTAAAACAAGGTAAAAGCCTGGTTTGCTATGAACCCAAGGCAAGAGAGACGCTAGCATAAATGCTAAAACCATTCTCATCCGTGCTTGAATGTTCTGCAACCCAAGATTCTCAGCGTTTGATCCACCATCAACCTAATACACAAACGCAACAACCATTTTCATAACTTCTTCATTTTTTTTTCCAGATGACCATATTTTGGTTATACAAAACTGTTTGTGTATAGTCTCGCATTACCTTATACCGAGGTCGCTTGCCTGTAACTGTTTGAAATAAAGATAGAACCGCAGAGACAACACCATCTATGCAAACATCAAGATGCCAAGCACCAATCTCGTCTGCCAGCTGCCTTGCACGCCTTTTTGTCTCCTCAGAACTGCAAAAAACCGAGACTTCAATATGGAGAAAACGTTTCATGTCTGCTACAAAACCCACTCATACCTTTGTATCTGTAATTAACTTACCTGTTTTCAGACCCCATAAAGACAGTGTAAAATATTCGCTTGGCAAACTCTTTGCTATCAGTAGGAAACTGCCCGTTAGCATAATTCCCAATTCGGTTTGCATCAGCTTTCACTTGCTCATCTCCATTTGCAATCTCTGCACGAGAAGAAAGACAGCATTAAGATCATGTAAGTGTTTTAAGTTATATTACATATAAATAAATAGCCAGTGTACCTTTAACAACAAGTTGGCACATGCAGCCAACGATAGCTGCTACGGAGGAACTGTCTGCTCCCCCAGAAAGGGGAAGCAAAAACCCTGAAGCGCCACTTCTTCTCAAATAGTCCCAAAGCCAGCAAGCAGGACCAAAGGCTATTTCTTCTTGTGGAGAGTGGTATATTATCTACACAGTTATGAATATTAGAATCGAAATTTCTATCTTAACTTATGAATGAGTACATGGGAAGAGGAGGAGGATTGAGAACCTGTTTTGGACTGCTTAGAGTCATTTTTAGGTTGAAGGACTGTGTCAGCTCAGAGGCCACGGCTACTGAAGGTACTTTAACCTTGCAGCTTGCTTGTTCCTGAAAACTACTTATAGATCCTCGAAGACTAGCAACCTTTTATCAAATAAAATAGCAAAAATTCATAAGAACGTTTCATTTATTAGTCATAGAATGGGAGAAAGTAATGCCAAAAGGTAACTATGGGATACCGCATCAAGATCCACTTGGGATATGATGACTTCAACGTCCTTCAACGAGAATTGTGAGCCTTGAGCAACAACATCCCCGTTTACAACAATGCATGCACATCCATCTGTACTCGGTTTTAAAACGAATAAGCAAATATAATGGTCAGTCACAAAGTAGATAATATTTCTTCAAATCCATTTAAGAATCATCAAAACATACCATAATATAAGCGGCTACCATCACATCCCTGTTGATTACTATACATATACACCCCACCACGAGCATGAGTAGCCCCCATGAAAGCATTCATACGAATATCTAATTTCCTAAGTTGGTGATGACTCCCACTTGCATTCATAAATACCTCAACTCCATTCAATGCAAGCTCAGCATGAGGAGGGAGTGGACTAAACAGTTCTTCACAAACTTCAGCTGCAACAGCCCTGAAAATGAGATATAATTGATACCATTCATATATGCTAACAAAATCATTTACACCATCAAAATGGACGCATTATATCCAAACTCACGTATCAAGAAATTGGATGTAACCATAACCAAAAGGGACTGATGTCTGACCCAAGGCCTTCGAAATTTCACTTGGAAAGTGAAATTCCTCTAGTTCATCTCTCTTCTTCCAAGCAGTGAACCACCTTAGCTCCCTATAGTTTCCATCGTTTGCGAGCCACATTTTTGGTCGAATCATGACGATTTTTCTGTCCATACAGAGAACCTGACAATTATATCGCTCTGCTCCTTTAATCACAGGCATTCCTATGCTGCACAATATATCATCTGTCCAATCACCAAGCAGCAATTCCTTCAAACACTCCCACCTACAAGAACATTTGAAAATATGTTAAACATAATCCCAAGAACTAGATTCAGCAGAAAAAAAAAAGAGATAGCACCAAGCCATTCAAGCGAATTATCATCAAAATGGAAACTAAAAGAGAGAAGCATACGCGTGAGTAACTGTGTCTAGCTCCAAGAAATGATCCTCGCAGCCATAGCCAGTGACCTCAAGCTCAGGTCCAAGCCTGATGGTAGCACCGGCAGCCTTTGCCTGTACAATCGAAGCCTTGATATTTTTCATGTTGCAGTCGAATTCCATGGCCCATTGGTTCAAGTTACAAGTCGCAACCTTCAACAGCCTCATTTTCGTCACCCAAAAAGAAGACAAGTGATAACCTCTACATCAAACAGCATACAATACAAGTTCGGTCATTTCAAACAGTTTAAGAGACAATATTACCCATCATAGCAAAACATAGAACATATAACCAATAATCGAATCACATCCACAAGTTTACTCTTTTTTGTACCTAACTGAGAATTAAAGATACCTATAAGTTGCCATCTAACTTAAAAGCCTAAAAATAAAAAATTATCCACAAAACAGCATAAAAATACTCCAAGGTAATCCCAGATTCACCTAAATCCAATAAACACGAAACACATTCAAAGCAACGAAAGAGAAAATGCAGAGGAATGAAAGATATTCACAACACACTTTTAAACGATACTACACAAAAACGAGATTTTTGCCCAAATTGCTATTGCTATTGATCAACCAGACAAAACTATAGTTGAGATTGGAAGAGAGAATTTAGAATCAAAACAAATGAATTACATTCTTCACTTTTTGTGTATAGTAAAATCAAGGTTAAATACTAAATATTCAACCAAATCTAATACTCACGGCAAGAAGTCAGTCTATGAACACGTAATTGAACCAGTCTAGCAAAAAGAAAAAAACTCACTTTTGTCAGAACAGGAATTAGGAATTCGTCTTCCTTCTTCTTCCGTTGATTTCACGAGGATGAAGTATATAAGACGTCGCCGTATATAATACTACCAAATTGAAACGATATCGCTTCACTCTTGCCTTTGTTCACTGTTTGGTAACAATGTTTACTCCTGCCCTTTGTTCACTGTCGAAGAAATTTGGAAACATTCTTCAACTATCAAAAATTGACAAACAACAAGTGGCGTTACAGTCCTACATATCTCAATTATCTCCGAGAAGCAAGATGATCATATATCGTAAGTCATTCCATGTTGATGATAAAGCTATCTAGCTAAATTCAGCAAATTGCTGGTAAGTAAAGAATCCAATAACAAAACCAGAAGAACAAACAATTCAATTGAATCTCTCTACAAGCAGAAACATTTCCTCAAACCCAATTGAATATAATCATCAACACCGAACGAATCGTTTCATAATATCATCACCAGGATCGCTAAAAAAAAAATAAAAAAAACGCAAAATGTTCGGAGAAAAATGAAATTAAGAAACAATTTACCTTCTTGGAATGATTGATGATGCGTGATGCATAAGCCATTGATGCACAATCGGAACTGCTTCAGCCGATCCGAGTTTTGCTTCACACCGAGAAGATACCGAGAATCTGTGATCGAACCAGTGACTGGTGAGACCGTGAGAAAGAGATACTGCGTCTGGGTTTATCATCGCAGTTATAATCAATCGTACGGTTGAGATTAAACTTGACTTTATTTATGGGCTTGGGTTTAGGCCCATTTAGAGGTAGTAATGGGCCAATTCGAATTTATATTCGCATTTTGTGAAAAAGCGGGAAATACAGAGTTTGTTACGTCTTCTTCTCCGACGAGACTGATTGCGATTGGGTTTTCTTCTAGAAGATTCCGAATTCAAGGTACTTTTGAGTATGATCTTTACCTTCTTCCATGGAAATCGATTGATATTTATGCGAATGATCATTGAAGTTTGATTTAGTCGAATTAGATTTTGAGGAAACCCAAAATCAGAAACATCAATGATTTATTCGATTGTTTAGCAGCAATTGTTTTGAAATTGATTTAGTTTTTCTGATTTGTATCTTTAAGATTTTGACATGTATTTTGTATCTTTTTCAGCGTCGATCCTTTTGCAGTGATCATGGCTTTTGAAATTCCCCAATGGTTTGTATCTCTACGATATATTTTGTATCTTTGGGTTTTTGATCTTTGCCTTTCTGGGTTTTGTATCTCTTATGTTTCAACAGAGTTGTTCTCTTCTTTGCCTCTATTCTTTTTCCTCAGTCTTGTCTTCAAGTATGATGAATGGATTTTTCAAGCTTTATCAACAATGTATCAGAATAATGGTGGAAAAGGTTGTAATATCTATCAGATTGCCAATTATATCACGGTTAGGAGAATCTCTCTCACTCTCTGTCTCTCAGTATCTGATTTCCAAGGTTATGACTAATGAATGTGTAGCTTAAGTCTATAACAGAAAGATACCATAGAGAGAGATATGGAACATTAAGATATAGCTTGGTTTTGCTGATTCCTTCATTGTTCTTGTTTACCAATCATCATGCATGCTCTCTCTTCTCTTGTTTGGATCCAATTCAGTTGTGGTTGATATAAATGGCAGGAAAAGCACAAGGTACCGGGAGATTTTATACCGCAGCTGATAAAAGAGCTGGGAACTCTAGTCTATGAAGGCGAAATAGACGTGGTAACTAGTTTTCCAAGTTTATATTAACTTCAAATTGAAGTTGCCTCATTACTAATGCAAGAATCTACAAAAGCCAATGTAGATTTGTTTGATCATCAACTATGGTATTTTTGACAGAATTACCAACATGGAGAGCCAGATCTGGACTCTTACAATATAAGATATGATACTATTGTTGAATCTAAGCCAGAAGACCAACCAATATCACTTCCTCTTGTATTAAATGCAACAGAAACCACGACGATTCCTAAAGATTACAAGTCGCCACAAGATAAACCAAGTACTTCTTCTTCCGTACCAACAGAATCAGAAAAAAGAGCTCAGTTAGAGGAGATAGTAGACGCAGTCGTACATACAGAACGATATGAGTTCGAAGCAAAAGAGACATTCGATGCTTACTACACACGCTTAGAGTGGATACTTGAAAACTTCCTGAATTTGTGTCTAGCCAGAAGAATCGTGATCCACTGTAATGTTTTAACCAAATTATCTTGTTTTTTTTTGGTTTGACATTATCATCACTCGGCTTTTGATTCTTCCGTTGCAGGTGCTAATGGCCACAAGGTTACATGTCGTAAAGCCGTATCCTTTAGTCCAGTTCTGTGAGGATGTGTTCGATAACCGGTTTCTTTGATAACGGGTTTTCAATGGTTTGATCAAAATCAGAAAAGTTTGCAAAATTCAGGTTTTTAAGATCTCTTAAAATAAAAAGCCGTGTGCTTGGGCTTGGGCTTTTTACCCATTTTCACAGGATACCTATAAAAGGGCTCAAATTACAATAGTTCTGCCTTTGTTGTATCTTTTACCTTCCTTTTCTATTGACGGCGATTCCATAGATCAGAGGAGAAGCAATGGATCAATTCTCAGGAGGTGGTAATTGGTCAATGATCCCAAACGTACAGTCACAGGGTAACTACGGTACACCGACGAATCAAGACCATCTATTTCTCCAGCAACAACAACAACAACAAACACAGTTTCTTCATCAACAACAACACACGCAGCAGCAGCAACAACAACAATTTCAGCCACAACAAGAGATGCAATTTCAGCAATTTCAACAACAACAACAGTTTATTCAACAACAACAACAGCAATTCCATCAACAACAACAACGTTTGTTACACTCTCCTCCTCCACCTTCTTCTTCGTTGCAATCACCACCTCCGCAGCCTCAGACGGTGGTTCATACTCCACAATCGATTATGCATACACCTCAGCAGCAGCAACAGTTGGTTCAGACTCCTCAACAACATCAGTCTTTAGCTTCTCATTTCCATCTCTATCCGGTAAGAAACTCAAATTCAATTTTTTTCCAAGTTGGAATCTTTTGGGGCTTATCTAATTTTTCGTTAGCTGTGCAGTTAGTGGAGAAATTAGGTGATGTGATTGAAAATGGAACACGAGATCAGAATTCTGATGCCCTGGTTTGTTTTGCTTAATCCAATTTCTCTACAACACCAACAAAAATCCAGTCTTTTTAAGAGATTTTAGATTTCTATGGTTATTGAATGTTGAATTGTGTGGATTGAATTGCATTGCAGGTGACTGAATTGAATAGCCATTTCGATAAATGTCAGCAACTGTTGAACTCTATTTCAGGAACACTAGGATCTAAAGCTATGGTATGATTATGCTTTACAGTTTTGGATCACAACAAAACTTTGTATAGCTCTGTTTAATCTGTGCTTATAGGTCTCTCTCTCTTTGTTATAGACTGTTGATGGCCAAAAGAAAACTGTTGAAGAGAGTGAACAATTGCTTCAACAAAGAAGGTAAGCAATATTGTTACAGCATTTATCACCTTTCATTTTTATGAGATATGCTCTTACTCTGTGTCTTTTATACGATCAAACTGATGTTGCTCTTACCTTGTGTTGTTAAATCTTTGGTCAGGGATTTGATTGTGGAGTATAAGAAATCTATTGAAGAGATTGTGAAGATCGAACCTTAGTTCCTATATTGCTTCCAAGATGTTTTGATTCAGCACTTTTTAGCCTAGTTAACATTGTAATCAATCATAAAACCAATCTTTATTCACAGATTAAGGAAAACTTGGTTTTGCTTCAGAGAAATTCTTTCATCAGATTACATTAGAGCACAATGTATTACTTGTCTTGTCTGCAACATTACAGACTCTGTCTTGTGTTGTAATCTCAAGCTTCATAAGTTGGGCTTTTCGTAGACCCAATAAGGTTTGGGTTTTGTTAAGGCCCGATGGATACTCTTGTCTAAATGGAATCAATACCGTCTCGCCCACTTTATTTTATTTTTACCGATATTTAAAAATAAAGGGAATAAAAAAAAAAATTAGAGTATTGGTCCGAATTAAAAGACAGAATCGATTTTGTAGCTCTTCCTCTCATCATTTCTCATCGTCCTCTTCTTCTTCTTCTACACAGAAGCTGTCCTCTTTCGAATTTAGGGTTTCCTTATCGTTCCTCTCTTCTTCCTATCATCAAATTATCGAAACCCTAATCTCTTGATCAGGTTATCTTTCCATCTTTATTGCCTTGTTGTATTTCTCTTAATTTTTGCTGAATTATTGTTTCCTCTTTCCGATTCTTAATTCCATGATGATGATTACGATCAAATTTTATTTCTTTCACTGATTTTTATTACAGATTTGAAGGGAATTTTATCTCTGATTTGAACAAGTCTTTTTTTTTTTAATATCTATTTTGGATTTGTTTAATTGCCAAACGATCGCGCTTGTTTTATTTTGATTTTCCTGAAGTTGATTCCAAAGAAAGAGATATGAATTTAAACCCAGATAATATTTTGTTGTATAGAATCTGATTACTGAATCTTATCTTTATGCATTTGAGACTTTTTTTTTTTTTTTTGCAGAATAATTGTTTCTTTAGTTTTTATTATATGGATTTATTAGAAGATCGTTGGATTATCTGAATCAGCTGTTATATGATCATTAGTATCACTTTTACGTTATGCTACTTGAAATCGTTTTTCCTTTTGGACTCAAGACATATTTATTCAGACTTTATTTGTTTTTGTTGTTGCAGGCTTTTGTTTATTGCTCCCTTGTATCAACTTAAGGTTCATGTCTGATCTTGAAGTTCAAGTCCCCGCTGCCTTTGGTAAAGTTTTCATCTGAATTCTAGCTTTTGCGGCTGAAAGTGTTGTGAATAGAATCTGTAACTTGTTCTTATAGATGATCACATCTTTGTTGTTTCTTTATTGGAGCTTCTTCTTGTGCTAATGATTATGTTGTTTTGGTTTTTTGGGTAATGTTCAGATCCGTTTGCTGATGCAAATGCTGAGGACGCTGGCCCTGGAACAAAGGAATACGTTCACATTCGTGTTCAGCAACGTAATGGTAGAAAAAGCTTGACAACTGTCCAAGGGCTTAAGAAAGAGTATAGCTATAGCAAGATACTTAAAGACCTTAAGAAAGAATTCTGCTGCAATGGCACTGTAGTCCAGGATACTGAATTAGGACAGGTTCATTTCGGTTCTCGTGTTCTTACTCTTTATAAACTAGAAGCTACCATAGTTCTGAAAACTCAAAACAGAGAAACATTTGAGATTGCTTATAGGTTGGTTTTGAAGAAGTTGAATCTTTGAGTTGCTTATGACTTAATGTCTTTAATATGTTGCAGGTTATTCAGCTTCAAGGTGACCAGAGGAAGAACGTGTCTACGTTCCTTGTTCAGGTAATCATTGGTTCATTGGTTGTTGAATTATAGTGAATTATCGAAATTTTGGATCCTGATCTTACAGATGTTGAAACAGGCTGGACTTGTGAAGAAGGATAACATCAAAATCCATGGTTTTTGAGCAATTCTAAATACTAGTTCTTCAACTTGTATTTAGAGAATCAGCCAATTCCTAAGGCAGCATAAAACATCGCTTAATGTATTAATGCTTTATATACTGTATCAAAAAAAAGAAAAAAAAATTGTAATAGTTTGCTTATGAACGAATATAAACTATGTGTCAACTTTGCTTCTGCATTTGTAGTGTTTGTTTATCAATAAAATTTGCTTTGTGATTTTGGTTTGTGTCATCGTCCATAATTTGCAATACAGTCGAAACATAGTACTAAACCGGACTTGAGATGGTCTGATGCATTAACCAAACCGGTTTGTGAACAATTTACCGTGTTGTATGGAAAATTTAGAGTTTAAACCGAAACTAGTTACCTTTGGTTTCTACTATTTCGGAACCGAACCTAAAAATAGGAACCGGAACCCGACAAAATACTCGAATAAATCCTAAAATTATATATTCGAAAAACCGAATCCGAATTCGAACCGAAAAAATCAAGAACTGAATGGATACCCGATTAACTTTTGTTAAATTTAGGCTTTTTTAAACTTATTTTTATTAATTCTTCACTATTTTTGAATATATATATATAAGTATTCGAACATGAACCCGATCTATATCCGAACCGAACCGAACTCGAGAAGTAGAAATATCTGAATGAGTCCTAAATTAATAGATCTGAAAACTCGAACCCGAAAAGACCCGAACCGAACCTGAATCGAAACCCGAAATGCCCAGGGCTAGTTTTTAATAGTGGAAACTATTTTTTCGGGTATTTTGTTATTTGTTATCCATTCCGAATCGAACCAAACTGAACCGAATCGAATTTTAGTTGTACCTATTAGTTATCATATTTGTAGAACCGAAAGAATTGAAAACCGAAAAAATTGAACCGAAAATCTAACAAAAAAAAGTAAAAAAAAAAAAACGGAAATTCCTGAGTTGGTTTTGATTTGCAGTAGGAGAGAGTGAAGGTGAGAGACAGAGAAGAAAGAGATACCTTTACCTCTCTTTCGTCTTTAGAGGCTCTCCTTCTCCCTCCATTTTTCTCTTCTGTTTCGATCTCTCTCTCCTTTAGCCACCAAGCTTTTTTTTTTTTTTTTGGTTTTTTTGGTTGCTCTTCTCATCAAAATCTGTGTGATTTTTATTTTTTTCCAAAAAAGAAAAAACGCATATCTTCGTGTTGATCATGAACGACCCTCCAGATTTCAGGTAATCACGATAAGAGTTTTCTCCGATCTCTTCTCTCTTTTTACCTCAATGACGTGATGTTTAAGGGATTTTCGTTGTCTTGTGCTCCAAGTTTTGGGTGATGCTTTGATTTTCCGATCTTTGGTTTCTGGATTGAGTATTTCGATTGTGATGCTGGGGAATTCAAAATGACCTAAATTTCAGATTATTTTCCTTAGAATTTGGATTTGTTTTGCAGAGTTTTTTATACAAACGCTAATACGTTTTGGTTTTGATTGGCAGTATTGAGGAAAGTTAAAGAGTTGTTTTTGTCTTACGTTGAGGTGAAAATGGCTCGTCGCAGAATTAGATCAAGGATTAGGAAAAGCCATTTCTATACCTTTAAATGTCTTAGGCCTAAAACTCTTGAAGATCAAGGACCTCATGACATTAATGGACCTGGGTACACGAGAATTGTTCATTGTAATGATCCTCAAGTCCACTTGGCTACTAAAATCCTTAGGTACCGTTCAAATTATGTATCCACCACTAGGTATAACATGCTCACATTCTTACCTAAATGCTTGTACGAGCAATTCCATCGAGTTGCCAATTTCTACTTCCTCATAGCTGCTATTCTCTCTGTGTTTCCTCTGTCCCCGTTCAACAAATGGAGCATGATTGCTCCTTTGGTTTTTGTGGTTGGGCTTAGTATGGGTAAGGAGGCATTGGAGGATTGGCGTCGGTTTATGCAGGATGTGGAGGTGAATTCTAGGAAAGCTAGTGTTCATAAAGGGAATGGTGATTTTGGTCGTAGGGCATGGAAGAAAATCCGTGTTGGGGATATAGTTAGAGTGGAGAAGGATGAGTTTTTCCCAGCTGATTTGCTCTTATTGTCATCAAGTTATGAGGATGGAATATGTTATGTGGAGACCATGAACTTAGATGGTGAAACTAACTTGAAAGTAAAGAGATGTTTGGATGCTACCTTGGCTTTGGATCGGGATGAATCTTTTCAGAATTTCTCTGGAACAATAAAATGTGAAGATCCAAATCCGAACCTGTATACGTTTGTTGGAAATCTTGACTGTGATGGCCAAGTCTATCCACTTGATCCTAACCAGATTCTTTTGAGAGACTCAAAGCTCAGGAACACGACTTACGTCTATGGTGTGGTGATATTTACTGGCCATGACACAAAAGTGATGCAGAATTCAACAAAATCTCCTTCTAAGAGAAGCAGGATTGAAAAGAGAATGGACTACATTATATATACTCTTTTTGCCCTTCTTTTGCTTGTCTCCTTCATCAGCTCTCTGGGATTTGCCGTGATGACAAAACTTCTGATGGCAGATTGGTGGTACTTGCGACCAGACAAGCCTGAGAGCTTAACAAATCCTACAAATCCTTTGCACGCTTGGGTGGTCCATTTGATCACTGCTCTCTTGCTTTATGGTTACTTGATTCCCATCTCATTGTATGTTTCCATCGAGGTAGTGAAAGTCTTGCAAGCCCATTTCATAAATCAAGACTTGCAATTGTATGATAGCGAGAGTGGGATTCCGGCTCAAGCACGCACGTCGAATTTAAATGAAGAGCTAGGACAAGTTGATACAATCCTTTCCGATAAAACAGGAACTTTGACATGTAATCAGATGGACTTTCTGAAATGCTCAATTGCGGGTACCTCTTATGGTGTCCGTGCTAGTGAAGTCGAAGTAGCTGCTGCAAAACAGATGGCGATGGATCTCGAGGAGCAAGGTGAAGAAGTTACAAGCCTTCCAGTAACTAGAGGCCGGACTCAACGCTATGTGAAACTTGCCAGCAAGACATCATCAGATTTTGATTTGGAGACTGTAGTCACTGCTAGCGAAGAAAAGGATAGGAAGCAGAACACTGGTGTTAAGGGGTTCAGTTTTGAAGATAACCGTCTAATGAATGCAAACTGGTTAAATGAGCCCAATTCAGATGACATTTTGATGTTTTTCCGTATACTCGCAGTTTGTCATACTGCCATTCCTGAGGTGGATGAAGATACTGGAAAGTGTACTTATGAAGCTGAGTCTCCTGATGAAGTTGCTTTCCTTGTTGCCTCTAGAGAGTTTGGTTTTGAGTTTACTAAGAGGACTCAATCAAGTGTGGTTATAACTGAAAGGCTCTCACCCTCAGGCCAGGCAGTTGATAGGTGAGACTGTAGCTGAATTACGTGATCTGTGATATTCTGTAAATCTTCAAACTTTTCCATACAGATGTCTGATCGTCTTGTGGTTATTTTACAGAGAATACAAAATATTAAATCTCTTAGACTTCACTAGCAAAAGAAAAAGAATGTCTGTCATTATCCGAGATGAGGAAGGGCAGATTCTTCTACTCTGTAAAGGCGCTGACAGGTTTGACTGCATAAATTCAAGCTGAGTTCCAATTGATTCTCTCTTCTTTAAACCAAATTTTAATGCTCTTTCTCTTCAGCATCATATTTGACCGGTTATCCAAGAAAGGGAAAGATTATCTAGCAGCTACTACCAAGCACTTGAATGAATACGGTGAAGCGGGTTTACGCACATTGGCACTTGGTTACAGAAAGCTGGATGAGACCGAGTATTCAGCCTGGAACAGTGAATTTCACAAAGCCAAAACTTCAGTTGGAGCTGACAGAGATGAAATGCTTGAGAAGGTATCAGACATGATGGAAAAGGAATTGATCCTTGTTGGAGCTACGGCTGTGGAGGACAAACTGCAAAAGGGGGTATGAAGAATTGTTCAATTTTTGATTTTTACGAAGAAGCCTTCCTTTTAGAAATCCTTTTCAACTTACTGTGTGTAGTTCACTTCAGGTGCCTCAATGCATAGATAACCTTGCACAAGCTGGTCTCAAGATATGGGTTTTGACAGGAGATAAGATGGAGACGGCAATAAACATAGGGTTTGTTCTTCTTTGTTACTGATACCAAAGCCCCTTTCAGCTGGTTTTACTTAGTTTTCTGGATAGATTTTCCTCTAAGAATAAGTAGACTAATTAAGGTTTTTGGTTGGCCAAATGTAGATATGCCTGCAGTTTACTCCGACAAGGTATGAAGCAGATACCCATTTCACTTACAAATGTAGAGGAATCATCACAAGACTCTGAATCTGTATGTATTAAGTCGATGCTTTAAATTAAAAATCTACATTTACTGTTTTATTAGAATCCTGGATGTGATACCAAAACTCGTTAATGCACAGGCTGCAAAGGAGAGCATTTTAATGCAGATCACAAATGCTTCACAGATGATAAAAATTGAAAAGGATCCACATGCAGCATTTGCTTTGATCATTGACGGAAAGACACTTACATATGCTTTGAAGGATGATGTCAAGTATCAGTTTCTTGCCCTGGCAGTTGACTGTGCATCAGTGATATGCTGTCGTGTCTCTCCCAAACAGAAAGCACTTGTACGAATAACTCCACAATTCTTTAAATATAATTTTCTTTCACTGATCAATTGATTTCAAAACATCACATTGACATGCTTATAACCACATTTGTTATTATCTTGGTTTTCTAGGTTACAAGGCTAGCCAAAGAAGGAACAGGAAAAACAACTTTAGCAATCGGTGACGGTGCAAATGATGTTGGAATGATCCAAGAAGCTGATATTGGCGTTGGAATCAGTGGCGTTGAAGGCATGCAGGTGCTCAAACAAACTTTTCTTCAGCAAATTTATACATGGTTAAGTTTTGCTGGTCTTTTTTGAGGAAATTTGTTCTGTTTCTTTGCAGGCTGTAATGGCAAGTGACTTCTCCATTGCCCAGTTTCGGTTTCTTGAGAGACTACTTGTTGTCCATGGACATTGGTGCTACAAACGAATAGCTCAGATGGTAATATATACATTGATATAACTCACTAGACAATACATATCATATAGATACACCTGATATTAATTCTTAGTTTTTGTTTTCACAGATTTGTTATTTCTTCTACAAGAACATAGCATTTGGTCTAACTCTCTTCTACTTCGAGGCCTTTACCGGGTTTTCTGGTCAATCAATATACAACGACTCCTACTTATTACTCTTCAACGTTGTTCTCACTTCTCTCCCCGTTATTTCCCTTGGAGTTTTTGAACAAGATGTTCCTTCTGATGTCTGCTTAGAGGTTATAACTCTCCTTTTATCTTTCACATAAAGAAAAACAAACCTTTTTCTTACATCTTGATCCATATCTTTGCCCTTTTTAACTTTTCTAGTTCCCAGCATTGTATCAACAAGGCCCTAGGAACCTTTTCTTTGACTGGTCCAGAATCCTTGGATGGATGGGCAATGGAGTTTACGCATCCATAGTCATTTTTGCACTCAACCTTGGAATATTCCATGTCCAATCATTCCGCTCAGATGGCCAAACCGCAGATATGGACACCATGGGAACAGCCATGTTCACATGCATCATCTGGGCAGTGAACGTTCAAATCGCTTTAACCATGAGTCACTTCACTTGGATTCAACACGTAATGATTTGGGGAAGCATAGGAGCTTGGTATGTCTTCCTCGTACTTTACGGTATGTTACCACCAAAACTCTCTGGTAACATCTTTCACATGCTCATGGAGAGTCTAGCGCCTGCACCCATCTTCTGGCTAACTTCACTACTGGTCATAGCCGCCACAACACTTCCTTACTTGGTCCATATATCATACCAAAGATCAGTGAACCCTCTTGACCATCATATTATACAAGAGATCAAGCATTTCAGGATCGATTTAGTTGACGAGCGGATGTGGAAACGAGAGAAGTCGAAGGCAAGAGAGAAGACAAAGATTGGAATCACTGCTAGAGTCGATGCTAAGATCAGGCAACTAAGAGGCAAGCTTCAAAGGAAGCAATCAGTATTAAGTGTTACGAGTGGAACATCGTCTAATGATACAACTTCCACCTCACAACATACTTGATGATGATGATTTGAGACCAAGTAAGTTTTGAAAATGTTTCTGTGATTATTTTCACCGTAAATCATCACATGTAGAATGAGAAAATTGGATTGAACTTAGATGAAAGAAACATTTTTTTGCTTTTTCTGTTTTCCTTACTACATACTTATATGATTAAATGGTTTACACAGAATTAGAAAAACGTAGAAGAAAGAGCAGAATGTGTATTTTGTTTGTGTGTATACTAATGACAACACGAAAAAAAAGAGATGATACATTTACTTCTAAAAGTTACCATTCATACACATTCACGTTTAGTTCTCAAGCTCTTAATTCATCGAAGAACGTTAATGTTAGCTGTACTAAATTATAATAAGAGGTGCAAAATGGCGAGTGACATAGAATTGTAATTACCAAAGATATGGAAATCATCATACAAGAGAAGAAATAAATATTGCATGTGACTAAAAAGAAATATGGTCAGAAGAAACATATGTTCGACAGAGATAGTGAATTACTAGAGAACGAAAAAAAAAAGTATCGATGATGAAGAGAGAGATCGAGAAAGAGAGGGGTCAAAAATCAAATACCAAACTTGGAAAACAAGTAGCCTTCGTCTTGTTCTTCACAGCAAATCGGCAACGTTCGATGGGAGCTCCTCAACGACCACATTGTAGAATTTCTGAATATCAAACAGCATTCTTTCATCATCACGAGTAACAAAGTTAATCGCCACACCTTTCCTTCCAAACCTTCCACTTCTTCCGATACGGTGAAGGTAATTCTCAGGCTGAGTTGGGAGGTCAAAATTGATGACCAGAGAGACTTGCTGCACATCAATACCACGAGCCAAAAGATCGGTTGTTATAAGAACACGAGATGAACCAGACCTGAATTCTCTCATGATGATGTCTCTTGTGTTTTGGTCCATGTCTCCATGGGTTGCTGACACTGTGTGGTCACGGCTTCTCATTTGGTCTGTGAGCCAGTCGACCTTGCGACGGGTGTTGACGAAGATGACACTCTGAGTGATGGCTAGAGTCTCGTAGAGATCACAGAGAGTCTCGAGCTTCCACTCTTCTTTCTCCACGTTCACGTAGAATTGTTTGATACCTTCAAGTGTGAGTTCGTCACGTTTCACCAGGATTCTCACTGGTTTGTTCATGAATTTCCTTGTGATCTCCAGAGCTTCTGGTGGCATCGTTGCTGAGAACACTCCGACCTGAATCTTTGGTGGGAGAAGCTGGAATATGTCGTAGATCTGCAAATTCACCAGAAATCAACATTATAACCAAGTCATGATCAGAGTTTATAATAACCATACCAGGAAGAGATTCAAAACTTGGTAAACTAAAGACAAACCTGATCCTTGAAACCACGGGAGAGCATTTCATCAGCTTCATCAAGTACAAACATCTTGATGCAGTCAGGGCGAAGAGATTGTCTTCGAAGCATGTCAAACACACGACCAGGAGTTCCAACAACAACGTGAACACCAGCCTGAAGAATGCGCTGATCCTCACGAACGCTAGTTCCACCAACACAGGCATGAACCTTAACGCCAAGGTAATCACCAAGAGCACGCATGACCTTCTCAATCTGTTGAGCAAGCTCTCTGGTGGGAGCCAAAACGAGAGCCTGGCACTGGACAAGAGTGTAGTCAAGCTGCTGCAAAACGCCGGAGCAGAAAGTGGCGGTTTTTCCTGTACCAGACTGTGCCTGCTGGATCACATCAAGACCCTTGCAAAAGGGTACGATTCCCCTTTGCTGAATAGCAGAAGGCTTTTCAAAACCTAGAAAAAAAAATCAAATCAATACAGAGAGAGCTCACAAGAAACTTTAAAACAATCTGTTGTTTCTATAATTCTTCATCACTTACCATAAGCATAGATACCCCTAAGAAGATTCTCCTGCAAGCCCATGGCATCAAAGCTCTCATGGACTTCATCATATGTGGTAAAGAACTCATCTTGTCCCTCGAGACTGCACCCAGACAAACAAACAAGGTCAGCAAAACTAGACAAATCAAAAAAAAACCAAGCATTAGAAAACTATAGATCTTAAGACTTACACTTCATTTAGCTTCTGATCAAACTGACGAGTATCAAACTGTGTTCCTTCTGCTGCAGATCCTGCCATAACTACAACAACAACAAAACACAAAATTTACAAACCAAAAATAGCTTAACTAAAGATAACGAACAAGACATTTAAAAGTATGTATGTAACAGAAAAGCCAAACTTGAAGTCCATAAAGTGAGGAACACAAGCATTAATATCTGAATTATTAGATGTCAGGAGAGAAATAGTCACATGGTTCATCTAATTTATAATAGATACCATTCAATTATCAATCTCTCCAAAATACACAATCGAAAATCAAAATCTAACAACTTTTTTCATATCGAAAATCAAAGCAATCGACCCAACAATAAAGTCAAGAGATTTGAGCCAGTAATTGAATCCTGATGTTGAATTACAGATTTAAAACAACCAGATCAGAGAACCCAGAACCAAATCCATCACGAAGAAGCTAAGAAATCAAAAACTTCGAAGATCCAATCGATAATCGAGAGAAGAGTAAGTAATGACAAACCTTGAGAGCTTGAGAGATGAAGAAGATTGTAAGGAAGAACGAAATCTCCCAAAGTCGGATCTGAAGCGTAGTGAGAGATAGAAGAGCGAAGAAGAATGAGATTAGAGGTAAAGAGAGAGAAGCGAAACGTGTTAACCACTTTTTATAGTCGTCCTTTTTTTTCTCTCGCTTTAGGGTTTTCTTCTTTAGAATTGTTCTTCTTCTTTTTCGTTTTTCCAATTTTGCCCCTTTCTTTTTTGTTTTTACAATTTCCATTTTTTTGTTTGGAGAAAGCTCATAAAGGAATACATTAGCAATTGCATTATTTATAACATATTCCCAAAAATTTAACAAGTAACAATAAGTGAACTGATCTTGAATTGACGATGATGAGTAATACGATTAAGTTAATAATTAATCGAATAAAAATACATTAGCTCACGATAAGTGGACCCGTAGTAGTATTTTCTTTATAAATCGTAAAACATCAGGGATCGAATTTCCTACATGCCGTAACAAAAACAAGATTAAAAGTCAAAGTTAGGTCACTAGGTACATTAACAATTGCATCATTTATAACACAGTTGAAAATAGTCTAAGATGACACAACTGATTAGTTAGAATCATATGGTAAGTTCAAATTTTGTCTGCTCTAATTAGAGTATTTACATTATGGGGATGCTTTGTTTTTTCTTAGAATGGAACGGATCTTATTGATCCAATGAGTAATGTTGACAAAAAAAATATATTCAAAAGAAAATTATCAAATTGTTTAGTAATTAGATCGATAAATTAGTGTTTATCGATAAAATCTAATTCATAATTAAATTTAAAAAAAACTCTATTATATAAAACTATGAATAGAAATTAATACTTTACCACTTCACATATTAATTTCACTAATGGCGATTAACTCATATAAGTGACTGAATTTTCTCGCCTACTTAGAAATATCTGATAAGATTGAAGATTTTATTTAAAAAATTCTCTTTTTTTTGTTAAGGGGCATAAAAAAATTCTCATTTGATTTCTAAATCTTGGAAACGTAAGATATATTTTCTCACTCGTAATATTAAATGTTTGGTTTGAGATTCTTTCTATCAACTATTCTAATAGCTTTTTAATTACATTCTTATTATTTTAAATAAAGATTCGAACTCAAGTAGCATTTAGTCTAGTGGGAGATGATAAGTTCACTAAAAACAGATGTACTTGCACATCTCATGATCGAGTCCTACTATCTGTATTTATGTAGGAATTTGGTAAATGAACCGAGTAGTTGTGACTCAATGTTGATAAAATAAGAAATCGAACTTTAATACCTAACAAATTTATAAAGAGAGTTGTACTATTAGGTGAAATTCATCTTTCAAAAACACTATTTTACATGAGGAGTTTTCTTGTCTATTAAGTTGACAAAAGAATTATTTCACATGTTTTCAGGTGGAAAAATATAAATATTTGCTTTGTTATTTTAATAATGTGTAACCAAACTTATTAAATAAGAAAGGAAAAAAGAAGACCAACATTACTTTTGGAAAGCTTATTCTTTCCAGCAACTTTTGATACTTTATGAAGTAGCAAAGCATTTTCAAGAACTCTTAAGACACATCAGCTTTTTAAGACTACAAAACAGTGTTCCACATATGGTTTTTAACTTAGTTGTAGGCGATAAATTTATTAAAGGTAGGTGTATTTGCACAGTTAAGAATTGAATTTTAATATCAATATTATGTAGAAAGTTAGGTAACCGGTTTATTGTGGTCCAATGTTTGACAACAAAAAAAACAAAACAATGTTGCATTAGATGAATGATGATGAATTCCATAGAAAAAAGTAAAGAACATAGTCAAAGTACCTTGAATTTGGGATCTTTTTGAAGAATACCCAATCACAGACAGTCTTATCGGAGAAGAAGATGTAACAAACTCTAGCTTTCCCGCTTTTTCTACTTAAAAGCAAACAAAAAGTAAAATCATTGCGTATACTTAATTAGTAAATCCGAATTTTGCGTACAATATCAGTGATTATTATAAATTGGTTAAAGCTTATTTTCCTTGAAAAAAGAACTCCTAAGTAGTAATAAGAACATTAATTTCTAATTTTCCTCTAGCAGGTTACACTAGAATACTCTCTTCTCGTTTCCTTTAGTCGTGAGGCATCTGAAATGGTCAATTCTAGCTAGTGACTGAAGAAATCTAACGCACCTGATTCACAAACTTAAGCACATCACTGAAGAACCAATCATGTAGCTACGAGGATTTAATAGTGAAGTCAAAGATCAGCTCATTCACTCTTAACTATTCAGCTCTTAAACAGTATTAGATGCAGAACCTCACGCTTTCGTGCTAAACAAAAGTTCTATTAACTAAAAGTATAAAAACATTACAAAGTTGTTGTCCTAACAACGGAAAAAGAAACTAGATGTAAGTCACACAAACAGTTATTAGTTCGTCAAGAGAAACCACATTTATACAGGAAACGGGTCATTGATTGGACCAGGAGATTCGCCTTTACGCATGTAAATCTTGCAGCCATTAGCACCTGCAAGGGAAGAAGCAAAAGACGAGTGATGATGATGTTAATGATGTCAAACCAAGCAAAAATGATGATGATTCAGTCAAAACATTACAGTCGATCACGAGTCTTCTGGCTACACACAAATTTTCGAAGTTCTCAAGTGTCCAATCTAAGTGTGCATAGTAAACATCGTTTATCTCTTTTGCTTTGGGCTCATAATATTCTGCATGTATGACTGCGTCTACTACTTCCTCTAACTGAGCTCTTTTTTCTGATTCTGTTGGTACACAAGAAGTACTTGCTTGATCTTGCAGCTGTAGGTAATCTTTAGAAATCGTGGTGGTTTCTGTTGCATTTATAACAAGAGGAACAAGAGCTACTTCTGTCTCCTCAGATTCAGAGATAGTACCAAATCTGATATTGTAACGGTCCAGATCTGGCTGTCCATATTGGAAGTAGCTCTTGTAGATTCTTGCATTAGTAATGAGGCAATTCCAACTTGTAGATTCCTTGTTAATATAAACTTGAAACACTAGTTACCATTTCTACTTCGCCTTCATAAACCAGAGCTCCCAGCTCTCTCATCAGCTGCGGTATAAAATCTCCCGGTACATCGTGCCTTTCCTGCCATTTATATCAACCACAACTGAATTGGATCCAAACAAGAGAGAGAGAGCATGCATGATGATTGGTAAACAAGAACAATGGAGGAATCAGCAAAACCAAGCTATATCTTAATGTTCCATATCTCTCTATAGTATTCATATGTCAAGTCAAAATTTCAGACCCTAATGTTCCATATCTCTCTGTTATAGACTTAAGCTACACACTCATTAGTCATAACCTTGAAAAACAGATAGAGAGAGAGAGAGAGAGAGAGAGAGAGAGAGAGAGATTCTCTCCTACCCGTGACATAATTGGATCCAAACGTAGAGAAGAGAGAGCAGGCATGATGATTAGTAAACAAGAACAATGTAGGAATCAGCAAAACGAAGCTATATCTTAATGTCTCTATGTACTCATATGGTATTTACACGTATTTAAAGTCAAATTTCAGATCTGAATGTTCCATATCTCACTGTTATACACTTAAGCTACAAACTCATTAGTCATAACCTTGGAAAACAGATACTGAGAGACAGAGTGAGAAAGAGAGAGATCTCCTAACCATGATATATTTGGCAATCTCATAGATACTACAACCATTTCCACGATTAATGTGATACATTGTTGAAAAAGCTTGAAAAATCCATTCATCGTACTTGAAGACGAGACTGAGAAAAAGAATAGAGGTAAAGAAGGCAACAACTCTGTCAAAACATTAAGAGATACAAAACCCAGAAAAGCAAAGATCAAAAACCCAGAGATACAAAAAAAAATCGTAGAGATACAAACCAATCGGGAATTTTAAAGGCCATGACCACTGCAAATGGATCTACGCTGAAAAAGAGATACAACATATACATGTCAAAATCGTAAAGATACAAACCAGTAAAACTAAAATCAATTTCAAAACAATCGCTGCTAAAGAATAGAGTAAATCATTCCATAAAACCTAATTCGACCACAAATCTCAATCGATTTACATGGGAGAAGTTAAATATTATACTCAAATTACCTCTAGTTCGGAATCTTCTTGAAGAATACCTAATCGCAATCAGTCTCGTCGGAGAAGAAGATGTAACCAATTCTGTATTTCCCGCTTTTTCACAAAAATGCAGAATCGTTCTGTATATACAGTAAATTCGAATTGGGCCTTTATATGCTTTAAATGGGCCCTAAACCCAAGCCCATTAATCTCGACCGTCTGATTAATTTGATAAAGCCCAACGCACACTCTCTATCTTTCTCACGGTTTTTACCGGTCACTGGTTCGGATCACAGATTCTCGTTGTCTTTTGGAAAGTCAGAAAGCTAAGAGAAAAAAAAAATTGAAATTATAAACAATAAACCCTAACAGTCCAAAACCAAAACTTTCTTCTTGTTTCGTTAGAGAGCCAAAACACAGAAAGAGGGAGATCAAAGGTGTGAAGCAAAACTCAGATCGGCTGAAGCAGTTCCGATTGTGCATCAATGGCTTATACGTCACGCATCATCAATCATTCCAAGAAGGTATACTGTTTCTTAATTTCATTTTTCTCCGAACATTTCGTATGTTTTGTATATTCTTCAACGATCGTGGTATTGATTCGTTCGGTGTTGATGATTATATCAATTGGGTTTGATGAAATGTTTCTGCTTTTAGAGAGATTCAATTGAATTGTTGTTGTTCTGGTTTTGTTACAAAATGGGATTCTTTACTTACCAGCAATTTGCTGAATTTAGCTAGATATAGACCTTCATGATCTACCTGGAATGACTTGTGATATATTGTCAGCTTGCTTCTGATAATTGAGATCTGTAACGCCAATTGAGATCTGTAACGCCAATTGTTGTTTGTGTATTTTTGGCAGTTGAAGAATGTTTCCAATTTACTTCGACGTGAGCATACTACATCAGTCCGCTACTTCTCTAACATTAATCGTGCTCCTCTGAACAGAGAAGGTAAGGATATAGATATTGGTTTATTCCCTTGATGAGAAATTTGTCCACTTGTACTTTTATATGGTTCTATGGTTAGAGCATTTGTGAGACTCTTTTGTGGTGTCACTTCTATTTTGTTATGCTCTTCAGATACTTTCAATGCTCATCATGGTTATTCTCGACTGGAGAGGATCTCCAAATATAGCACAAGCACTGTAAGTCCTAGCTGGTCTCTGTATCTGTATAGCAGTGTCCCTTCTCATTGAACCATATTAATTACTTAGCTGAAACCTAAAAAGTTTTGTGTGGTCTTGATTTCGATACTTCCTTTATGTAGGTCCCAGTGTCCATTAGTTTTTCAACGACGAGAACAAAACTAAGCAGTACAATGGGAAGGCAAATATTCGGAAATAACTATTCATGGTTTGATCTCTTTCTTTTACTCTTATGTGGCGGATATGCATTGATTAGCCTTAGCTACCTGTGAATAGATACTTTTTTGCCCTAACGATAAGCCTGTTTTTTCTGCATACCAGTTCCATGCGATCAGTTAGAGGATTATCATCGGGTTCAGGTAGTCAGTAGTTTTATCCCAGACTTGACTTTTGTTTTATGCGCTTTTGTTCACTTTACTCTTGTAGTTTCCTCTACCTTTACATACACTTATACACACTCGAATTTAGGTAAAGATAAGCTGTTTTGCATTGCCATTCATTTGGCTTTACTTTAGCAGTGTCAGATTTCATGACATTCCTAGAAAAGAAACCAGTCATTCCTTGGAAATGCTAATTATTTAACCGGATGACGGTATAAGGGCTTCATCACAAACTCCCTGCGACAACAGTTGTATAAGCTCAAAGAATTTGTGTAACTTGAGGATGTTAATTGGTATGCGCTTTAGACTGGTGCGTTTTACTTAGAATTTCTGAAAATGTTTTTCAGATCTGCCTCCTCATCAAGAAATTGGAATGCCTTCTCTCTCGCCAACTATGACCGAGGCATGGACCTCCATCCCTCCTGATCAAAACAACCGTAGTTTTATCTGTTTATCTTTATGTTTTTATAAGCTATCTTTTCAATTCTCAGGGTAACATTGCCAGGTGGCTGAAAAAAGAAGGTGATAAAGTTGCTCCTGGTGAAGTGCTCTGTGAAGTTGAAACTGTAATGCCAATCTTGACTGATCCTCATTTTATTTTTTAGTCAAATGTTGGGAAAATAATTTTAACGTAGTTATGTCCTGTAGGATAAAGCAACAGTCGAAATGGAATGCATGGAAGAGGGCTACCTTGCCAAGATTGTCAAAGCAGAGGGATCAAAAGAAATTCAAGTTGGAGAGGTATGAAAAATTTCTGGTTTCTGTAGAGTTACATGTTATCATGGTATCTCTTAGGATCCACACATAGACTGTGTGGAAATGTGAATTGGAATGATTTGGATCATGTTAAACGTCTTTTGCCTTCAATTAGGTAATTGCTATTACAGTTGAAGATGAAGAGGACATTGGAAAGTTCAAAGATTACACCCCATCATCTACTGCGGATGCCCCTCCTCCTAAAGCAGAGCCAGCTCCTACCCCACCAGAAGAAGAGAAGATCGAACAGCCATCATCATCTCCCGAACCAAAGACTTCCAAGCCTAGTGTACCTCCCACAGGAGATCGCGTTTTTGCTAGTCCTCTTGCAAGAAAGTTGGCTGAAGATAATAATGTTAATATCACAGTATTTTAAAAAAGAGTAGTTCTTAATTTTCGTGCTTAATCTTGTCATTTCCTTTGAAAAAATCAGGTGCCTCTCTCAAGCATCAAAGGCACAGGTCCTGAAGGACACATAGTGAAGGCAGATATCGATGATTACTTAGGTCTCAGTAACTCTTTGGTTCTTCCTTGCTTTTTCTTTCAGACATTTCTTGTCTCTGTTTACAGTATTTTACCCATCGTTGTGTACTAATAGATTTTCCAATGATGCAGCTTCAAGTGGTAAAGAAGCTTCTGCGAAGCCATCTAAGTCAACTGATTCTAAGGTTCCAGCTTTGGACTATGTTGATATCCCTCATTCTCAGATACGAAAGGTAAAACGTATGACCCTTGGGGGTTTGTTAAGCCACATTCCATAGGTTCTAGGATTGTGAATCCTCTTTAATATAATTTTGACAGGTCACAGCCTCACGTTTGGCATTCTCGAAGCAAACCATCCCTCACTATTACTTAACCGTTGATACGTGTGTTGACAAACTTATGGGGTAAGTTTAAAGTTTTGGATGATGTAATTTGAGTCGCTATCAATAAATTCGCTAGACCAAGTGATTTTTGTAAATGTAGTCTGAGGAGTCAGCTCAATTCATTCCAAGAGGCTTCTGGTGGGAAAAGGATATCTATCAATGATCTTGTTGTGAAGGTACATCTTACTTGGGTTTAAATTATATGCAAATCAACAGATTTTCTAAACTATCCAACCGCCTTCATGCGTTTTAGGCTGCTGCATTAGCTCTCAGAAAAGTTCCTCAGTGCAATAGTTCATGGACTGATGATTACATTCGCCAGTAAGTACATCAATTTTTTTGGATATGAATGGCATAGCAAACATCTCAACCTTTCTTTATAGGTTTAAAAACGTAAACATCAACGTTGCCGTGCAGACAGAAAATGGGCTCTATGTTCCTGTTGTGAAGGTGTGTGCAGAAAAGCACTCAAATAATGTTTAACTTTCGCTGTTGCACAAACTTCAAATAGCTGAACTATATCAATTTCTTGTTACCAGGACGCAGACAAGAAAGGTCTGTCTACTATTGGAGAAGAAGTTCGGTTATTGGCTCAAAAAGCAAAAGATAACAGCTTAAAGCCAGAGGATTATGAGGTGAGAGAATTTACTTACTCACGGATCATATCTTTCAGTAAATTAGCTAACAGGAATAATCTCTTTTTCCCAGGGAGGAACCTTTACCGTCTCTAACTTGGGAGGACCTTTTGGCGTCAAGCAATTCTGTGCAGTTGTTAATCCACCTCAAGCTGCCATTCTAGCAGTTGGATCCGGTAAGATCTCTCTCACCACAGAACAGAGTATGTATCTATCTTCCCAAAAGATCCAGTAACCGATATTAGTTTGTGTCTGAATCTTAAAAATACAGCTGAAAAGAGAGTTGTCCCTGGTAACGGTCCAGAACAATTCATCTTTGCTTCTTACATGCCTGTAACACTAAGCTGTGACCATCGTGTAGTAGACGGTAATCCAATTTTAACCTCATTATTGATTCATTCATCATCATCACTCATCGTTCCATCGGTTAACATTGAATAAAATACAATAATCATCTTCTGTCTGCAGGTGCCATTGGAGCTGAATGGTTGAAAGCATTCAAGGGATACATTGAGAATCCTGAATCTATGTTGCTCTAAAAGAAAACAACATAATGACAAAACACACCAAAGCTCGTAAGAGTCTCTGATCTTGCATCTCTATCTGGCTTAACACTGTACCAATTTGATTTGTGTTTGTGTACACGTTGAGAAGCTCTGTTTCTGTCGTATATTCTTGGACTGCTTTGAATAAATTTGTGGGGCGATTCAGATTTTGATCCAGTTTTTCTGGTTCCCCATTGTTCATGGGGAAGATGAGATAAAACCCCATTATTGATTTTCTTAATCAAAATAATTTGTTGAGTATAGTGCTACCAACTCTTACTTTGAGTGAGTGTTTTTGTTCAGAAATCAGAACCCATCAAGCAAAAGAGTTAATGGGCAAAACTATTAAACCAGATAAATAAAATTGCAAACCTGAACCGAAATTGAACCGAATTAAACCGCACTTATGTGTTTCCTATTTTTGGAGGTTCCCAATATTTTGGGATCTATTTGAAAAAAAAAATCTTAATTACGGAGAGAAGAAGAAGAAGATTGCTTGATAGAGAGAACAGAAAATTAGTGTTAGGGTTGCAGAGAAGCAGAGAGGAAAACAGGATTCCGAAGAAGAATCCAATCCTAACTCTGTATTCATCTCTCCCTCTCTCGAAATCTTCTCGATCTTTGTTTTTATCAAATCAATATCATTGTCTTGTTCAAATCGCAAATCAATTCAATGAAGCTTCAGTCTTCTCCAATCTCTGAAACAGACGCGACCGATGATTTACACGAAGCGATGTTCGCAAAACGTGGTTGTTGTTTTCTCCTCCCTTGTTTTGGATCATCTCAACCTTCTGGTTCCCGATCTGTGTGGCAACGAATCAGAACCGAGCCCGAAGAGCGATGGTGGGTTTCTGGGTGGATGAAGGTAAGACAATGGTCTGAGCTCGTCGCTGGGCCGAAATGGAAGACATTCATCCGCCGTATTGGACGCAATCACTGTTGTTTCGGTGGTGGAGGAGATAATGTTTGTAAACGGCCGGATTATGTTAGTTTTCGGTATGATTCGTGGAGTTACTCGTTGAATTTCGACGACGGAAAACAAACGGGTCATTCGGAAGATGCATTTCCTTATCGTGATTACTCGATGAGATTCAGCAATCCTTCTTTACCTGTTTCCACTAAATCCTCCATTGATTTCGATAACGAAATTCAAACACCGTCGTTGGTTAAGTGATATCCACGCGCCGTCGTTGGTTAAGAAAAATTTACGCGCCGTTGTTGGTTAAGTAAAATTTACGCGCCGTCGGTTGTTAAGTGAAATCTACGCGCGTCTAATTTGTTTTTTTTTTGCCTGCTGGTGTCTAACGTGAGCCGCACCGTGAAAGAGGAGAGGAGATGAACTACTTAGAGAAGAGAGAGATCGGATTTATTTTTCTTTGCAAAGAAACATTATTATTTTTCAACAGCTTTATTTTGTATTTTTTTGTTAACAAAAACTTGAAATTAAAAAAGTTTATTTGATAAATAAAAAATTAATACCTTAATTACATTAATATATGTTTTATATAGCCTGGATATTCTATTCCTCGGTTCTGGTAAGTTTTTTTGGTTTTTGGTTCTTTCGGTTTGTAAGAAAATGATAACCAATAGGTACCAACAAAAATCGGTTCAGTTCTGGTTTTTTTGGTTCATAAAATTTGGTAATCATAGTACCTATTAAATTTCGGTTCGGTTTTAATTTGTACTTTAATTTATGTTTATTAAATATCATAAAACTAATAATTTAATTATAAAAAATTGAACATTTTATTATTTTTTTTGGTAATTTTGATTCAAATTAATAACAAATTTAGATTTAGAATTACAATTTTAAATATTTAGATTATTAAATTTTATATAAATAATTATTTTTAAATATACAGTTGTATTTTGGTTCTTTCGGTTAATTATTTGGTTTTTAGTTTGGTACTAGTTCGATTTCGATTTTTATCATTCATAAATTTTGGAACCATTCGATTATTAAATTAGTCTCGGTTCAATTTGGTTCTTTTTATTTTGGTTCGGTTCAGTTAGATTTTTCAGTTCTGCTTGTTATGCTTAGGGCTAGTTTTATACTCCATCCGTTTCTTAATATAAGTTGTTTTGCTTGAATGCACGCATATTAAGAAATTTTCTACTTTTTATATTCTCAGCAAAAAATTCATTATTTTATCTCAATATTTAATTTTAAAAAAGGAAAATAAATGATTTTTTAAAATAAAAAATAGTTTGTTTTAAGTTTTAATATATTTTTGTCTTGTTTTTGTAAAACAACTTATATTTTGAAACAAAAAAATCTCTAAAACAATTTATATTATGAAACAGATAGAATATATACTAAGTTGCAAGTGGTTTTTAATCTAGTGGCATATGATAAGTCTGTAAAACAACTTATATTTTGAAACAAAAAAATCTCTAAAACAACTTATATTATGAAACAGATGGAATATATACTAAGTTGCAAGTGGTTTTTAATCTAGTGGCATATGATAAGTCTGTTAAAAATATTTGCATTGGTACATCCTAGAATCAAGTCTCACCGCTTTTATTATGCAAAAACTTTATTGAAAAAAAAGTTAGTTAATTAATTTTATTATATAAGTGACAAAAAAAATTAATTTTATTATATATATATTTCGATGTGCAAGTGGCCTTTAGTCCAGTGGTAGTAGTAAGTCTACTAAACGGCAGGCGCATTTGCACAACCCAGGATCGAATTCCGTCGCCTGCATTATGCAGGAACTTGGCTAATGGGCCGGCTAGGCCCAATATTGTTGACCAAAAAAAAATTCGATGTAAAAATAACTAACAAAAATACAATTTGGCAAGGAAATAAAACAAACGTAGCAAAAATTGAGAAAAACCCAAAAAAAAACGTTTGGCAAGGAAAGCAAGAATCTCTCTAACCCTTGATCACGGTCGCGAATCTCTCAGGCAATCTTCTCTCTCTCTTTCTCTATCTCTCATATTTGCATTATTTGGTGATTGTTCTCTCCCTCTTTTGTTTAATTTTACTTCCAAAATTTCGTCCCTTTTCTCTCAGGAACAATTGGGTGCTCTTTGTTTTCTTCTCTGGAAACTCTTAAGCTTGTAGGGTTTATGTTAAATTTGTGTTTTTTTCTATATCCTTTGTATTAGATCAATCATAAATTTTGTATCTGGGAATGTACGTTTCATGAGATTTCACTTGGATATTTTTGTTCTTGTTAGTAATGTGTCACTTAGATTAGAAGTTGACATTGGTTTGTGCATTACACCTGCTTTTGAAATCTGTATAAAGGAGTTAGCTTTGTCTTTCTTACATCAAAAGTTCTGTTTTGGTCTGATAGATTCTCAGTCTGATGGATTCTTAATATATTTGGTTTTAATTACAGATTTCTTGGTGAGAGGAAGTTGAATTGGTGATAACATTGCGGTTCTTTCGCCATGAATAAGAGTATGTTCACTGATTATCTCTGTATGATTGGTTACTGTTGTAATTCTTTGTAAATGTTTTGAGTATGTTAACAGATTTAGAGGAAGGAAAGAAAGGTAAGTATATTCTAATCAGAGATGGTGAAGACTCTGAGTTAGGACTTTTCTATAAGCCCCTTCCTTGCTTGGGTTGTGGAATTGGATGGTTCTCGTGAGTATTATTAACACACTCTCTACTTTTCTTATTCTTGTGGCTTTCTGATATATATGTCTTGCTGAAGCAGATTCTTTTACCTGTTTCTCTTAGGTTTCTACTTGGATTTGTCTTCCCATTAGCTTGGTACTTTGCTACAGTTCTATATTTGACAAACTATTACCGTAGAGATCCAAGAGAAAGGGCTGGTCTTGCTGCCTCTGCTATAGCTGTGAGTTCTCAGATCCAATGCATTCCTTAGACACACAAATCAGCTGTAAAAAAGAATTCACAAACTAATCGATTTTGTTGCAAAATTGTGCTTTTTGCAGGCTTTGATATTTACAGTTGGACTTGTGATCACCGTACTTGTACTTCTTTTCTCTGGTCACTAGAATCCTGATTACAGTTAGCATATTCTTTCTGGATCTCAAAAGAAAACAACTTGCAGTATGTCTCTATTTGGTGAAGAGATTATCGGATTTCGAATGAGAAGGTACAACTTGTCCTTGGTTTGTTGTGTACATAATAAACTTATCAACTTCCCCAAACATCAGTGTGATACCGAACTGTTGGAGATCTATGTAGTTTCAGGCTTGTATTTATTTTTCTACTAGAGTCTTAAGCCAAGACAAAGGCCCTAAACAAGGTTTTGTCTGCTTCTTATCTTCCTTCTATAAAGCCTTTTGTTTTATTTCAATCTTCTTATTGAACCTTAAGTTAAAGAGAATATAATGGAATAAAGGATATAACGTTTTGGATTTGTATTGCCTCTATGTCTAATGTTTTGAGTCATCATCCCAATCATCTCATAAGTCTGCACCTTGCTACATCACATCCAAACATTACAAGAAGTATAATAGTATGCATTTGGTGAATCAGATTAGATATGAAAAGAAATATACATATGATGAGTTAAAGACTTGCAGTTTCCTTCCTCATAACACCTCTCTATGCAATCTTCAATATAATTAGCGTTGGTTATAGCGTACAGATGAGTATTGTCAATACAGGAATTGTTAAGATGCTCTCAGTTAATTAGTGTCTTTGAAGTTTAGAAGCTGTTTTCTCTTGAAAACCAAGAAGACAGCAACAAAAACCTGCAACATTGCTATTAAACCAACAAAGACTACTCCCACAATTTCCCCTTTGTTTAATCCATCTCTCTTTGATTTCTCTGGAGGCCGATAAGGAGGTGGAGGCCGAGGAGGGGGCGGAAATCGCCTTGGCTGATTCCTCTGTGGAGGCGAAAACAGAGGAGGGGAAGACGGTGGTTCAGTTATCTTTGGAACAGGAGAAGGCGGTGGAGGAACTGTAACAGATTCGCCGGCCACATTGACAGGAGGAGGAGGCGGAGGGGGTGATGGAGGTGGCGGTGATGGTGGTGGAGGTGGTGGTGGCGGCGGTGGAGGTGAAGGTGGAGGAGGTTGTGGATTCACAGGGAATCTTTGAGATTCAACGAGGTGGAAACAATGGATGGTGAAAAACAGAGCGAGAATCAAAAGATTGAAACTTGAATATCTAAAGAGATAATCGAGAAAACCCATTTTTCATGAGATCCAATCAGAACATTCTTCCTTATCGTCGTCACCGATTGTGGCATCTGTTGAAGAGAAAACAAACACAACCTTCTCTGTTTTTGATTAAGAGGAAATTACAAGTCTTCGCTTTGATCCAGACTCATGGTTTTATTAATATGATAAACTGAATTTTAAAAGAATCAGAGTCTCCAAAAGAAACAAAATGGATGTCACGATGGAACAATTGACATAACAAAACTATTGAGCATTTTCCCGGGAAAATTCACAGAGGGAATAACGGATTTAGGCTAAATATGGTGAAGATAAAAGTTGATTTTCCAGTAAGTAATAAAAAAATTTAGATTTTGAAACCATTTTGTAACAAAATTAAAATGAAAAAAGCAAACTGTTATATTTAAACCAACTAACTTTGGTCCCAAAAACAATCTTAAACTGACTGATAAACAATATAATTCAGATTGTTCATATCATGAGAATGCAAAACTTGAATACTCCTTTGGAACCTTTTGAGAACTTTTGAACAAGAGACTTGTTTATAACTTGAAGAAAATACAGAGAGATCTTATGTTTTTGAAGTTTGATATGGTCTGTATGTACATGTTTATGGCTAAAAAAATCAAACTCCAAAGCTTAATGATGTGTATCAACTTCCATGTGAAAATCTTCTTTCCAACAAAGCAAGTACCTGAAACAATACATGTACATACAAACGGTTCATTCATCATCATTTATGTAAAGATGTGGCTTCTTAGATTTTGGTTTAAACTATCATCATCATCATCATCATCATCATCATCAGAATTGAAGAAGAAAGAGTGAAAAACAGTAATAGCAGAAAGAATGTGCTTGAGATTAATAACATACTCTTTAGTTTTATCCCCATGCCATGGAACAAGCATAGTTAACCACAAGTTTACCATCAAAGCCAAAGTTCTGCAAACACCAAACCAGCATCAAGTAAAGCAATAGGAAGATTCTCAAAACACAAACAGAGATTACAAAATATACTTACATTATATAGATCAATTACTGATTCATCAGGGTTTGGAGAGAAAGCACTATTCACATAAACAAACTTACAAACAAAGAGAATTGTCAGATCAACAAACTTTTCAAAGATTCATTCAAACACACAGAGAAGAAGCTGTGTTATACCAATGAATCAGAATGAAGCTGTCTTCTTAAGAAATCAATCACTTTAGCAAATTTATCAGTCCCTGGAATCTGTTACACAATTTCAGATCATTCACAACACAAACAGATCAAAACAGATAGTAATTTAAACAATGTGAGCAATTATGTGATAAATAAACACTCAGAATTCATCAAATAAAATCCCAATTTATACAAATTATAAAATGAGAAAATTGAATATAGAAGAATTGATCAAATTACCTTGAACTTAGATTGTTTGAGTATAGGAGCACCACCAGTAGCTCTTAGATGAACAACAACTATCAGTGAGAAAATTATAAACCCTATTATTTCCTTTTTTTCAAATCATAAGTAATTGAATTGATATTTATCGATCAATTCATGGATTGAATCAATCTAATTGATGGATTAATCAAAGACTCACCTTTTCGAACAGAGCTCGGAGACTCCGTCGCCATTGATGGATTTCGTAAACTGAAGAACACGCTAATCTATTTTTCGTCTATTTGAGGAAGAAGAACTGAGATTATGTTTGTGGGCCTTTAATGTGGGTTTTAAAAGCCCAATTTAAGATGGGTTTTAAAACTTATATTAGTTTAGGCTTATAAAACCCATATTAAATTGAGCTTCGTATCAAACTATTAACTCTAATTAAGTTGTTGTGTTATGTAATATTTCATTAGAACATGTATCAAGACATGTGGTAAGTCCATTGAAAACAGATGTGTTTAAACAGTCAGATATCGAATTTCTCTGTCTACATTATATAGTAAATACATTTTTATTGGAAAAAAAACTCATAAACATATTTTTTTATCAACATTAGACGACAATTGGCCGACCCATTAGTCAAGTTCCTATATAATGTAGATGGTAGAACTTAATCTAAGGATGTGCAAATGTACATGTCTTTAATCAGAGTCGTGCGCCTGCCTACAGTGTATTGAAATGAGCATTTGCCCTAAACCACTAATATCTTTTGATATATAAATGTGCCACATTTTTAACATATTGTGTATTTTTGCTAGTTAAATTAATTATATTTATATATTTGTTAAAAATATGAGTATACCATATGATTATAGTTTATGGTTTATAGTATTTATAAAGTGTTTTAGTATAAAGAGTATATATAATTCCAAAAATTATTATACCATATATTATATATTAGATTTTGTCCTAAATTTTCAATAAGCTAAGCACGATATTGTTTTTAATGTACTGACTATCTGCCACTATACTAAAAATTACTTGCAAACATATTTTTATTTATGTTCTAAACAAAAAGAATTAGGACTTCTCTAAAATATCATTAGATCATGAGCCTCTAGGATTATACATTCTTTTAAGTATTGACAACTTGTCAAAGTTCATGAATGAAGAACGTAGACATAGAAAATAATTACGAAAACAATAAGTAAACAGTAATGATTAGTAATTGAAATATCATTTGCTTTGTCTCCATCTCCAACTTGTGGCATATGAAAGAAATAAGAAGAAGAAGATAAATTCAATAATTGTAGAAATAGAAGAAGAATTTGTACTAATTGACCAACAAACAACAACAATTATTATTCTTTTTGTCTTGATCTATCCAAAGTTGATAAGAAAAAATGACCTATATGTTGTAGTTGGAGAATTTATAATTGCAAACATTATTGAAATAAAAACTTTCACATTTTCTGCTTATATATATAATAAGCTTTCACATTATCTTTTTTTGTTTCTGTTTTTCAGTAAATAATTTTGTTCTTGCAGATATTATAACAATTTCTCTTAATTTATCAAACGCAGCATTCATATATATATATATATATATATATATACATACTAGAAAATTATATTCATTTATAAGTTATATATATCAAATACAGTTCATTTACTACAAAGTACAAACTAGAAAAATGATCTATAGAACCTTTTATTATGTCTACTTTCTTTTAAATAAAAAAATTATGGACTTTAGATTCATAACATTACATATACTTAATAAAAAGCTATTTTAAAAATAATATCTAGTAAACCAGAAATTGTTATCTAAGTGGAATATTCGTACTTAAGAATAAAGATTTACATATTTCACAAAACTTTAGTTTTTATTTGGATTATAACATTATTTTAGTTGATATGCTCTAAAATAATTTTTTTCCGTCAATAATATAACAAAAACTACTTCTTAAAATCTTTTTTTCCTTTCATTTGTAATCAAAAGAAATCGAACATAATACTTGAAGATTTATAAAATAAGCATTATCTCTAATCCACAAATTTTAAACACATTATTTTTCTTTAAATAAGCTAAATTAAATATAGTAATTTTGTAGAAATGGTAAACGAATTTTGATGGTCTGAAATAACTAAAATTTTATTTAAAAAATGTATTTCACAATTTATTAAAAGTTCACAAGTCAAATTTGTAAAAGAAAATAATAATAGAATAAGGATCAGATAAAAACGAAATAAAAGTTCACACGTGTGCACGCGCGACAATTACTTTACATTTACTGTTCTTCCGTCACGTGCGGCCTAAAGTGATTTCCACTTATTTTTGTCTGTAGCTACTTCTCCACGTGTCATCTTCTCATTGGCTATTTGTTTCTTCTGTCTTCAGTAATTTCTCTTTATGTCTCTTTCAATTTCTGAAACAATTTCCTGTTTTCATTCAACTCCAAAAACATCGCGATTTATGTTTGTCCTTATATTGATTATTATGTACCATTCAATTTTAAACGTCATATCTAGATTTTAAATTGTAAATAATGTGAAGGACACATAACACACACACTTTGTAGAATTTTAGGAGTTCCTAAATCATATACGAGAGATCTGGACTATTATCCCGGGAATGATACAATCTATACATATTTTCAGTCTCACCTATAGGTATTCAAATAAATTGAAAAATATGGACCCATAAATATGTTAGAATAATTAGGAAAATATATTTTACTTTCACATAGCAAAAAAATCGAACTTGCAAATTCTTAAAATTCTAACCCTGCTCATACCATTTTACTGCAAGATTTTTGTCAAGTTTTTGAAATTTGTGTAATTTTTTTTACTATTTGTGTTTATATATATATATTTTTAAAATTTTGGTTAAAACCATTTGTGTTTATATATATATGAGTGTAAATTATTTGAAATCATAATTAATATGCAATATAATTTTTATATATATCTTGATGATATTTTACGGTTGTGTACATTAGATTTTATTCAACTTTTTATTTTTGGAAAATGGGTAAGAATTCAATTTTTGATGTATTGTTTATGGATGAAGTTACGAAACGTTAAAATTTACAAGGTTTTTTCCACAAAACCATTTAGTTATCTATTTATAAAACCATTGTGCCTCATTTCTATGATTAGAATTTTAATGTTAGAAAAGATATATACTAAAATTATTTGACCTAATGTCCAATATGATAAAAATTATTTATATATTTGCATTATATAGGTCAAACTTATTTGAAGAAATTCGCCTCATGTCTCCATAATCCTTAGCAAGACACCCTCCACAAAGTTTCTATTCTATTGAAGTACATATAACAGTTATACTTATCCATTCAAATAAACATCAATGTGATTTGAAGTTTGAAGTTAAAGCCTTATAACATAACTATAATATATATATATATATATATACATATGAATTTGTTATGGGAGGAATTTAAACTTTTTTTTAGGGAGGTGCAGTCTATAGATAGATCACCTTTCTGGGTATTCAAATGAGTTGTTAGATATATTCATATCTGTGTAAGGGGTGTTCAAAAAATTATGTAATCGTTTCGAGTGTTGAAGGAATTGAACCCATTAATGTGACTCATACCCGCGATTTTCCACTCGACTACAACATTTCAGAGTACTAGTGGTTTAAACTTTTGGTTCGATCTCAATGAAAAAGATGTTTTATACTACAATTTATCTACTATTAGCAACAGTTGATCTCAGACTTTATGTATAATCAAGACCAAAGATCTAAACCTCTTCATCCTCAAAAAGAAAGTGTCATCACATTTACTCCCCTCAAAAAATCGTCCCCAACAAAAAAAATCCACTACATTGAATACACTTTGTTTGATAAAATAACATATGGGAGAAGTTTGGCTAAATATCAATATCTTTGGAGTTTGGGAATAGAAAGTTTAGATTATTGATCAGATATTGTTGATGTAATTATAGACAAAAATAACATGATATTTTTCAAAACATATATAAAATTATATTTCTCAAAACATATATAAAATAAATACGTTTTATTTACGTTTTTGATATCACAACTATTTTGTAATATAATTTTATTTTCTTTAACATATTTCATTGTTCTAATCGAGTTTTAGCTTTCTAATGTTTTTTTTTTTGTCACCAAAATCTTAATGGATCACAACATTATAGATTTTATTGTCTGTTTGGCAATTTTTTTCTCTTTTTGTATAGTTATACAAGTGATCTTGCTAGTTTTTTTTTTTTTGTCAACGGCAATATTAATATTGGGCGACAACAGTCAGTCTATTAGCCAAATTTTTACATAAATTTCGTAAGTGATGGAACTCAATTCCTGATAGGGTATGTGCGCCTGCCTATAATTAAATTACTACCATCGATCAGACTAAAAGCCATCTGCGTGATCTTGATTATTAGTTTCTCAGCCATTTGTACATGATATTTATATTATATTGGCTACGGATTATCCGTTTCATCTTCTTAGTTGGTCTTCACTTTAACAAAGTGTACTTAATAAATTAAGAACGTTTTAGTAGCTTTGTTAAGTGTATCGTATCATAATGATATGATTAGGCTATTATTAAACCCTTTTTTAATTATATACATGAATTCATGTATGTTTCTGACGTCATTGCCTATTATAATAATTAATTTGAGATGCGTAGTACAACTAAAAATAGAAGTATGCTTAGTATAAATAAAAAAAACATTTGTTAAATCTATTTTATAAACATGGTAGATTAGTCCGAATATATCATTACAAGAATTATCATGCGTATAAAGGGTGTAATTTAGAAAGATACGAGAAGTATCATGCGTAGAATCCAATTGTAATCGTGAAGTTGCAATTAAAACAAATTAAACAAGTCAATCAAAATCGCCGAGTTACTCTCTGGTAATTAAGATAATCCAGTTAATGAGTTAAGACACCAGAGTTCGATTCCTCTTTATTATATTAGTAGAATAAAAAGAGATTTTAAGGTATAGAGTAGGCTATGGATCAAATCTTATCGATCCAGTTGTTGAAAAAAAAACAAGTCAATTAAAATCAAGAAGAAAAATAAAAGATATAGAAAATAGAACGTTAGTAAAAAAGAGAATCAAATAATTGGATACTCTTGTGTATGAGAAATGAGACCAAGTCTCTTTCACTCTTGTCCCCTATCTTATTGATCATAATTATTAGTATTTGGTAACATCAAATCAAATATTCTACTTTTCTTTAAATTTTTTGTAAAGTAGCCTCAAATAAAAGCAAATCAACAGAAACTTTGGTCACTGAATTCCAATTTGGAGGAGATTTTGTGTAATTGGCTAAGTGCGGTGAGTGGTTGATTAGGAAATTGAATTTTTTTTATATAATATATTTTAAATTTGACAATTCAACATTTGGCATAATATTAACATGAGAGATCAATATATGTAACAAACACAAAATATATGGTTGGTAATTCAATTTAAATTCTTTGAACTCGCTGTGTTTTACAATTTTACAATTTATATTTCAAAATGGAAGTTAATTCAAAAATAATATATAATAATTCATAAATAGCACAACTAAAAGTTTAAAATTATATATACGATAATGTATTTGGTTAAGTGGTTGAATTTATCTTAACAACTTATTTTATTAGAGTTTGATTCTACAAAATTGTATTGTTTCACATGATATTTTTTAGGCTTAGAAAATTTGAGTTTCAGAATTAGTTTCATTGATCTAATTTTTGATAAAAAAGATTATGATATATATATATATATAATATCGGAGCCACATATATATATATATTATCGGAGTTAGATCACCACAAAGAGTTTAAATCTATACTTCAAACTTTTGAAAATTTAATATGTGATTATGAAAGTTTTTTTTTAACGATTGGATCGACAAAATTTTAACCAACAATTATAAAAGTTCAAACAAAATTGTATTGCATATTATCGATGATTTTTTTGCATTATTGACCTGAATTTCTAAAAATTGAGAGTCAAGTAACAAAACTTTAAAGGTTTTTTCTTTTCGCAAAACCCATGAAAATAGAAACCATAATATTTATGGTATGGGTGTGGATCCCATCAGGTGACATGATTAATAAAACAAAGAAAATTCAACTTCACTTTGCTGTCTAAATTGATGACAAAGAGTTGAAATTCTGTCTTTTCCTTTAATTTTATTTCTAAAATAAATTTTCACATTCATCTATCAAGATCTAATCTAACTAACACGTTTATTATCTTGGCGCCTCTTAATTTCGAAGTTGTAATTAATTAAACTTAATATAGTAATTAGTGAAATTCAAGTTACATCAAGAAGAACTAATCATAGTAATTCTTTTTTTTAACAAATGGATCGACAAAATCTGATCTGTATCTTAACAATCATCCCTAAAATTCTTTTTTAAATCATCATAATGCAGCAGGTAAGAATCGAAAATTAATGTCAATTGATTAGTTGGATCATCCTAACCACCGAACTGACAGAAACTCGGCAACTAATCATAGTAATTCAAATAAGTAGTAATACACAAAACTCACAATTTTACTCAAGAACAATAATAATTTAAGTCTTATACTAACATTAACATTGTATAACCCAAAATAAAAAAATCCACCAAAGAAATTACAAGTTATTATAATTAATCATCTGGAAATTATAGGATTTGTTGTTTCATAAACTGGAAGTTCTTCTTGATATCTCTTGATACCAATCGCCGACAAATTATCCAATTCAAACAGATCAGAGCTAGCACAACTCACTGCATCATCATCATCATCATCATCTTCGTCTTCTTCTTCTTGAACAGAGATTTTCTTATTCTGATAAGTTCTTAGAAGTTCTTTAGCTGCTTCAATTACACGACGATTCTCTTCCATAACTCGGATCTCAAGGTCTTGATGTTGATGATGATGGCGACTAGTTTCACGTTGCTTGTTGTTGTTCTTGGATGAGTGGTCTTCATCGAAGATAACATTAACAGGACAAAACCTTACAGATCTTTTAGATTTGTCTGTTGAAGATGGAGTTTTGCTTAAGCAAGATCTAGAGAATGAAGAAGCAGAGGAACAAGTGGTGGTTGAAGGAGTACTGACGGTGGTTGTGGTGTTGATTTGAGTTGGTTTTTTGGTGTTTCCGGTGAAAATGGAGTTAAGGAAAGTAGCAAGACGACCACCAGGAGAAATTGGTTGTTTAACTTTCTTCAAATAAGCTTTTGATTTGGTTTTGAGAAAGCTTCCATGTTCTTGTTTATTGTTAGGTCTTTGTTCAACAGTGGTTCGAATTGGTTTAGGAAGTGAAATTCTTGGAGAAGATTTAGATCTTCTGTAGAAAGAATCTGATTCAGAAGAAGAGAAGTTGCTTGAATCAGAGGAGCTAGAAGTTGAATGGTTGAAGAAATTAGGTTTTAGGGTTTTAGGATGCTTGGATCTGAAGTAATCATTAGGGATTTGACTGTGAGTGTTGTTGTTGTTGTTATGGTGTTTGAGTTTGGTGTTTCTCATGGTGAGGTCTGAGGAATCGTCAATGGAATGGTAGATATGATCTAAAAGAGTGGAGGAGAAAGAAGGATGATGAAGACGATTGTGATGATCCCAAGGATCCATTGAAGAAGAAGAGAGTTATATAAGATTGTTGCAGAGAGGGATTGAAGAAGAAGATAATGATAGTGTTGGGATTCTGGTGAAGAAATGGGTTTTGTTTAGTAATGAAGGATTTATGAGTAATGATGAAGAAAGAGAAGAGAGAGAAGAAGCATGCGTTTGTATTGGTTTTTTTGTTCTGGTTTGAGAGTTTTGTCTGTTTTATGTGTTTATGTCTGAAGATGAAGCTGATGAAAGTGAATGGGTCTTATCAATCACCCCTACTGCTATCATTGCCACGTGTTTTTTTTGAATAGCAATATCAATCGGCTACAATAACTAGTCCATTAGCCAAATTTTTACATAAATCTCGTAAATGGTGGAACTCCATCTCTGATTATGCATGTGCGTTTCCTTTAGTAAACTTACCACCAGCCACTACCACTTACATTTTTTTTTTCTTTTATTTTACGAAAATATAAACAAATTTACAAGTAGGCTTAATTTCAACTTCGCCACTTCCAAAATAAAATTTGTTATCTCGTATCTTTTTCTACTCATGCTTGTTTCAGTTTTGCCTTCAACATATTACATTCAGTCTCTTTTTACCGGTTTAACAGTTTTTTTGTCTATGAAATACATATATTCGTCATAGGAAACTCCGCTATTAGCTTCAAATAGTTTTAATCTTTGGAGTTTAGGATAGCAATTTTGGTTTCTATTTTTATATGCGATCTAGTCTAGACCTTCTATGATTTTATAATTTAGCTTTCATTTTTTAGGCATTGATTCCGAAGAAATTTCATATTTCGTCGGTTTTTATATATGAACTATTTTACCTTGTTTTTAATATAGTTAGGCAATAAAAAAAATTAGACTTACAACTAAAGTAATGGAATCATACTAATTGTTTTATATTATTAACTTAATTATCATCAAAGTTTTGTTGCTCTCTACTTAGGAAGAAAAATAAAAAAAATTGTTTCTATATATATACATTATTTAGAAAATATTTATATTTTATTACATTTAAAATATGTTTCTGCCTCATGACAAGTATTTTCTTAAAAGAAATTATATTGAAAAGTTGTATAAGTATATAATAGATCTATAACACGAAAGGAATATATAAATGGTTGATTGATAACAGCAAAATCCAGTGTTGATACTTGGGTCCATTACAGCTTTTCCTTTCCTTAGATTTATATTTCTAAGTACTAACTATTACTCCAACTAAACACTTAACTTAAACTCTTCTAATTGTTTAGTAATTACACAACATTAAACTTCATGCTATGAAAATGTACACATTGTATTGAGAGTGGTCTTAGATACAATCAAAACAGAAGCAACAATTTGTCAAACTTTGAAAGAAAAAGCTACGGCAAAAGAACCCTAGCTAGTTATATCGATTCACGATTTGCTTTAGAAATTTTATTTGTGAAAACAAAAATGGTTAAAAGAAGAGCTTTAGTGAATGAATAGTCAAGTAATGCGGCTAAGAGGCTCAATCACATAATTTGACCTAACACACCAACACACATCCAAACAACTTCTCATCAACAGAAATTATGTTGCAACCCACTACCTTCTTTCACCGTTTTATTGCTTTTTTATTTCTCTTTTACAATTCGATCTTTAATCAAACTTCTAAAACTCTTAACAATATCGTATAGAGCAAACATTAAAACTTTAGAATTAAACTCAAATAATTAAAGCAATAGAAGTGATATTCAACCACTTGATCTAAGATATTTCCTTATAAAAACTTATTTATTAAATTAATAATCAAATATATCGAAATTGAAAGAGTTAAATATCTAGCAAGTGGTCTTTAGTCCAGTGGCTAGTAGTAAGTCCGCTAAAAGCCGTACATGCATAACCATGAATTGAGTCCCACTGTATATAAAATTTATGTAGGAATTAGGCTAATGGGTCGGTCATTGTGGCCCAATATTAATATTGTCGTTGACAAGAAAAAGAGTTAAATATCTATTTTCAAAATATATTTTATCAAAATTTTATTTCAAGAACTATGTAATCCTGCATGATAAAAGTCCATAAATCAAATGTTATCGATCTAATTACCGATAAGAAAGAAATCAGTGTTGTCTGTATTATATAATGATCTTATAAACTTAAAGATTAGGTGTAAATTGATATAGCAACACAGTATAAATTACCAACTTTGATGGTCATCACTGTTATTTTTTTCTTTTCTTCTTTTATCAAATCAATTTCACTTTTATAAACTCTATCTTGTCTTTTATTTCACCAAAAGTAAATTTCAATTTTCACCACATGATCATACTTTAGAATCATTCTATGTTCCCCTATTTATTTGACCTTTGTCGTTTCCTTTTCATAGGTTAGTTAAATTAATAATTATTTTGTGATGCATCTTACTTGATAATTGTTGATTTAACTACATTAACTCGTACTTGATATATGCCCAGCTTAATGACTCTTTCTTAAGAGTAATTACTAATTATGGCTTATTTTTGAGACAAGTATAATTTAAAGAAAACTATTTCACTCAAACATGTATATACTTAAACGTTTGGTATATAAATGTGATAAAAATAAAATATCGACTTTAAATAGGTAAAATTAGGAGAAATTAACCAGGTTTGTGGCCCAATAGTAATGGACTTACGGTTAAAAATACCACCACCATAGTTTGAGACCTAACCATTGCAAGATTTTACATGAGAGCTTGCAGTTTCCCATGACCAACTAATACATTATGGGATTCTTCCGATAGCACCTATAAGACCTCGTCCTATAGAATTGTATTAGTGCGCCATTTATTAATGGTACCCACTTCTATAAGGCCCTACGAGGTGTTGCTGTGTAGTGTTGTTGTCTAGTTTAGACCTAATTCGATTGTGACCAAGACACTTGGATTATCAAAAAAAAATTATGAGAAATTGTGTTTGGTATTTAAATAATTCCTCTTCTTTACCAAAATTCGACTACAGATAATTATATTATTTTATATAATATGATTTAGACTTTGAGTTATAGATTAAATTCTCGATCTAGTTTTTTAAAACTACTAAATTTATACAATGAAAGAGTTTAAGAACATAAGGAATATTAAATTTGATTAGAGTGTAGCATGTGATTTATACCTGAAGGTATTTAAATACAGTTAGCTGTAACAAAACGTAATTTATTGTTATTATAAAAAAATTGTTTTGTTTTTACTTTTAGCCGCAATTCCTTTGTAAATTTAGTATGTTGTGACCCCCATTCTAATAAAATAATTTAATAAAAATGAAATTATAATTAATACTGATGATAAAACTTGCATGCGTTACGCGTATTTGTACTATTAGTTTATAAAATTTCATATAATATTAAACAAAATTTGTACTTTACTTTACTTTTCTGGCTGAGACAACTTTGTTTTAGATTACAATAAGTAGGAAATGGAAATAATAATAGTTAAGAGTTAATGAGAGCATGTTCTAAAAGTTAATGGTGCTCATTTGCTAAATGATTACTCTCGTGGGCTAACTCTTAAGATTAATTTTTATTTCTTCATTTGGTATGATTGCTAAAACAAAACTAGAATAATACAATATTTTAAACATTTTGTTTAACAAAAAAAAATTAAACATTTCATTTTAAGTCAAGAAACAGTTGCAAGTGACTTTTATTCTAGTGGCAAGTAGCAAGTTCACTAAAGGCAGACGCACTTGCATGTTTCGGGATCGAGTCATACTGTCTGCATTATGTAAGAACTTGTCTAATGAATCGGCTAATTATGACTCAATATTAACAAAAAAAAATCAAGAAACAGTTGACCTAATTGGTTTATCCATGATTTAGCTAAACATCAGGTAATGAATTCGAATCCTATCCAACTTCAATTATAAAATTTAAAATATAAATCGGGTTGCTATCGATTCAATGGTTATTTGCTAAAAAAAACATTTCATCTTGAATCCACTTAGATTTCCATCTTGAATTCGTCTAAAATTATACGTTTAATACGATCAATAAGTTTCCACTTATAAATAGTAAAAACCCTAATATGTATTTTTGACTAAAACCCTAATATGCTGGACAATACAACTACATAGAATCAAATTTCAAAATCAAAAAATAAATCATCAACCACTTTATTGAAAGTAATTCTCCCTAAAATATATTAGTTTATATATATATATATATATATATATAACTAAATGTAAAATGATCGTCCCTTCAAATCCACGAAACTTCCCACTCATAACACTTTTCTTTTTGAACCGGACCCATCCTCGTACACTTTTGCTATTCTTTTCTTTCTATTTAAATTAACAAACAGTTTAATATAGTTTCGTATTCCTGTCTTAAACCAAACGAAATGGAATTAGAATCTATACAAATCATATCATAAGATCTGTCCTTAACGTGTTCAACTATATAAACAATAACCAAGTTTTCATATTCAATATTTGAGAATACTTTACTTAATCTCGAATATCTCTTTCATTACAAGAAAATCAAAAGAATCTAGTATATTTAGCATGAAACTCATCTACAATAATTTCTTTTTGAACAATTTGATCGATAAAACTATATATCTTCTAAACTCAAAATTTTATCATATAGAACTATATAGAATCAAATTTTCATAGGAAAAGAGATAGATTTTTGACTACTTGATCAAATATTGGATCACATATCCCCGAGTGCTTCTTTTCCGCGAACTCTAAATAGACTTTAAGTAAGAATGTGGAACTCTTATTCGTTACTTTTGATCAAAACGTCCAGCCAGAGCCTATCAGTTAGTCTTTCACTTAGATTTTTCATCTTAGCTAATAGTTCATAGTCCAATTCTCTTCTAAGACTCTAAAAATATCACGTAAGATTACACGGTACTCTGAAATCACGTAAGAATTACGTAAAAATTAGGATCAAATTTCCTCTATAATATATGTTGCTTTTGATAATGTTTGTGTATTGGAAAAATAAGGAAGAAAATATTCTGAATTGCAGAGCTTTGCACGCATGTGCTCACTAGAGTTATAAGAAAATGACAGCTTCTCACTGTAAACAAAATTATGTTTGTGCATGCAATAAAAGGAGATTCTATATCATTCAACCTCGAGAGAGAAATTACAAAAAATCATAAAAAATCAATAAATTCTGGTTTTAGGTCTAAGAACTTAGGGTCTTCACTACCCAAATTAATCATGACACTTTCTACTTAAAGAGTAAATTTTAATAAATTCTTCAAGCAAAGGGTCAAGTAGAGCTTAATTGCTCATCATTTTCTCCTTAAAAAAAGACTTCATTATTTCAAGATAATGTCACCTAATTTAATTCTAAATCTCCTCATTGATGAACTCTATTCTATATATAGACTTCTCAACCAATTTTGAGTAAAATATAATTTACCAACTTAGTAAATCTTTAGGATTCTCTAAGTAGTAGTCAATCCTTGCTTCCAAAGACATAGTAATAAGTCTAACTAATAATTACATAGATTTTTGACTGTTATGAACCTAACACTAACACATATCATTAAAGACAGGAAAAACCATTACTCAACATTTTAATTTTATTATAAATCAACTTTTAGTTAGTCATGTACTTAGTTCATGTTTTTTCGACTTAATCATTTCGGAAAATTTTGTTTTCTCACCTATTTTTCTTGTCGGAATAGAAGCTTTTTGTCCGTTATTTTTGAATAGTACTTTTGATTCGCTATAGGAGATTCTGAGAAATTTAAATTTTTTTTTTGTCTTATGTAATAATCTCTTTCTTATATAAATCAAATCAGATGAAAACAAATCACTTTTTAAGTAATAAACAAAAAAAACATTTTGGTGAAAGATAAAACGAGAAGAGAATTAGTTACTCGCCATGATGAGTTGGTTGAGGTGGTTGAGTACCCCTCTCCTTAATTCCAGCACTCGAGATCGATTCTCATAACGCTCCAGTGGGTGCAAAATAGCCCTATATGGGATCTACGGCCCACAAGGTGGGACCTGTGTCAACAAAAAAAAAATTAGTTACTCCTAATTACTCAAGGCAAGAAGTTAGAAGTCGATAGAGAGCAATCATTTCTCAAAAGGGTAAAAGAGATAGTAAAAAACTAATAGGCACTTGATTAAGATTCTAGACCAATTTCTGAAACTAAAACCTAATTTTTCCTTAAATGTCAACAACACCATCAACTAGATTCTTCTGTGCCATGTTTTCATAATCATTTAGTATACAAAAAGAAACCAAAGTAATTAACTTAAGAACTTATTTTAAACGATGCTTAGTTAAAGAAAGTGATTAGAATATAATCTTAGTGCAGAAGAAAAAGTTGAGTCAAGCTCAAAAACCAATGTTTCTTTATGGAAAATTCGATTACAGTATATGAAAGAAATGTTTTTGAGGATCGCAATAAAAGAAGAAAAGCAGACACATAACTCAAAGAAGAACAATGACAACACAATCTTTTGTTTGAAACATCACTTAAAAACAATAGTATTTGTGACCTCAAATCCCCAAAACTCTTTGATAGTGTAAAGAGGAAAGGAAAAAGACATTGTTAAAGAAGAAGCCACAACACTTAGACGACAAAGCACATGCATCAAAAGTCTTTGTTCTTCTTGTTTTTCACAATGATTTTGACTTAACCAAAGGTATTACTAGAGTAGAAACATTCACAAAAGCTCTACTTAGTTAAGAGAATTGAACTATGTCGTGTCTCTTTGCCTTAGAAACTTTTTGTACCAACGCAATTTGTAGAAGAAGAGATGATTATTAGTTCATATGGAACTACAAGAACTTAAGACACTTATACATTGAAATAGTGTATGGTTTGGAAACTTTTTGATCTAAGTTTTTCTTCTATATATCTTTATTAACCTAATCTAAAATTTTATACTTGTTTCTGTATAATAATTAATGATTCAATTTTTTTTTAAAACTCATATATTGCTCAAAGTATAATAAGGGTTCGTAGAACGAAGGGAGTGTACAACTGGTTTTTCAACCTATCGTAATGCATGACTACTTAACAGGGGGCCGCAAATACTAGTTTGGCTCATTATTGCCGAGATAACGGCTTACTGGTTCAGTTCTTTGCTAGTAAGTGAAGAAAAGATATCAAACTTTTTATATATGATCAAGTCATTTAATAAATTACGGGTCATTTGATATTACGCATCATGTAATAAGAATATATGTCATCTGATATTACGAGTTATTTGATATTTGTATAATAATTAATTTTAAAAGTTATATTATGTTTTAAAATTAAAAAATGACGCAAAATATATGTTTTTGTGCTCTATCATAAGTTAAAACTTAATATTCCCTCTGTTTAGTTTTAGTTGATGTTTTAGAAAAAAAAATTGTTTTATTTTAAAAATTTGTGCAAAATTTATTGTAGTTTAAGTATTTTTGACAATTAAAATTTTGCAAATTGATTTGTGATTGGTTAAATTGTTTTGGAATTTGTGATAAAATATAATTTACTTGAAAAAATAAAATAGTTAATAATTTCTTAGTATGTGTAAAAAATTTAAAAACATCTACATTAAAAAATTGAGGAGTATGTATATAATTTGGAAAAAAATTCACTAGGAAACATGAAATGAAAAAGGAAAAAATGTGAAAAAGGCTAGTCCACGCGCTTATAATTTTCTAAATTCTCATTTCTCGAAAAATGACGAAAATCTGCATAGGTTAGTCCACGGAATTTGGTCACACGCGCTACACGCGTGTTTGATGCGCGTGGGTTAGTTTAACGCGATTGACTTCTATCTTCGTGGGCTTTAGACTTTTTCATTTAAGGCCTGCTTCTTCTTAACAAGCCCAACCCTAAAATCTGGTTCATTTCTTCCGGTTCAATTTAAGTTAACCGGTCCAATAAAAAAAATCGAACCAATTCGTAATGGGTTACAAGATTGAACTGGATTTAGAAATAAAAGGCCTTTTTATATTAAGCCCAAACAAAGCCCAATACAGTCCTAACAAGCTTAAATCATTTTTATGCAAACATTAAGTAATAAGTCATGTCTAGTGTCATGTCTATTTTATTACCGTTCTGATTTTGTTACCGTTTAGAAATATTTACATATTATTTATTTACTCAGATAAGTGTATATATAAGACCTATTCGACCACACCACTTTACATTGTGTCTCTGTTTGTTTACTCTCAATCTCTTTTTCTTCTCTGTCTTCTACTTTAAACCAGTTTAGTTTCACATTTTGAGTAAATCTAAAGTGAGTTTGTTCGATTCATGAAACAAAACATGTGTTCGATTCTTCTCTGTAACTTGTGTTGTCTGATAAAAGCTTCTCTCTCGACGATGATGCATTATCACATTTCAGGTCATGTTTTTCTTACTCTCTTTTTTAGATGTTAATAACTTTTTAAAAAAACCAAAAAAATGTTAATATTATTTGAAACTAGAAAATAAATATTTTTAAAAAAATTTCATACGTAAAGGTTTAAAATTTTTGGTTTTTTTCTCAAGTTTTAAACTGTTTTACAATTTGGAATTTTTTATTTTTTAATTTGAATGTTGTTTCACAGTTTTAAAAGTTTTTATAAATGTTTTATATTAGATTTACAGAAACAATACTTAAACTGGTCAGATTTTAGATCCAGTCAAATGATTGTTAGCGATTCTAAAAATTTGATTTAGTTTTTTATTGCTATGTAGATTTAATGTCCAAATTTTTTATATATATAGGAGTTTTCAAAATTGGATACTAAATCAATAATATGATGTGAGAAACTATTCGGGTTTTGAATTCAGTCTTTTGACTCCATCATTTGATCGTTAGCAATTTCACAAGTTCGATGTGTATTTCTCCATTGTCATATAGATTTAGTGTTCAAGTTTTTTTTTTATATACAGATTTTTTAGTTGGATTTGTTTCCTCAATGTTATTTATAAAAACTGTTAATATTTTTTGAAACTAGAAAATAAATAGATTTTTAATATTTTCATACGTTTTAAATTTTGGTTTTTTCTCAGGTTTTTTACTCTTTTTACAATTTGGAGTTTAAAATTTTTATTTTGAATTTGGATACTGAATCTATACTATATGTGAAAAACTACTCGGGTTTTGGATTCAGTCATTTGACCCCGTCATTTGATCGTTAGTAATTTCACAAGTTCGATGTCTGTTTCTCCATTGTTATATAGATTTAGTATCAAGTTTTTATTTTTACAATTGTTTTTTAATTGGATTTGTTTTCTCAATGTCATGTAGATTTTTTACATCATTTGTATTTCTAATTTATTTTTAAAAATTTTAAAACTTGAATTTCAAATTTTAACAAAATTTATGTTTACATGTTAAACAAAAAATTATATATATTATTAACCTTATTTCTATTTTAAGGTAAGTGAAGAAGAAATACAAAACCTCCGCAACATTGATGAAGTCTCCGAACGAATCCGAAGCTCTTATCTCATGTACAAATATGCGTTATTATTTGTTCTGTAAAAATAAATGTTCTAATTACTTTATAAAAATGGAAATGAAGAACAGAAAATACCAAATAAATGTTCCACACTTTACTAGTTGGATTTATTAGCAAATAAGTAAAAGAATTATGTAACTTTTTAAAGATATATAAGTTATATTTATATTTCAAATAAAGCATAACCATATATAATAATGTCTCTGCCTTAGAAGCTTTTGATACCAAATCAAATCGTAGAAGAGATCATTTATACAAGGTTCTAAAAAAATTAATATTGCATAATGGAGATAAACTATCAAATCAGAATTGAAAATCCTGAAGTTGATCTATCTAATTGGATTAATAAAATTATCTAACAATAAGCAAGAACAATGAGAATGAGAAAATGTATGTTTTAGCTTTTTTTGTTCAAGTTAAAAACTATTAAAAGAAAAAAGTCTTTGTTAATGAAGTCTTTTTGTTGTTGTTCTTTGTCTTGTTGTAGCTGCTCCACTTAATATCATCAAATCACAAGTATTGTTGTTGTATCCGAGCTCTGTTCTGTTCCCACCACAACCTCGCATGTGTTTCTTCAAACTTGTCTCGGCTACAGATAGAAACAACACAAGTTAAAGCTAACCTTAATGTCAATGTTTGGCTAGAGTGTGACTATGTGTTTTTGTGTTATGTACCTGAACCGGACACGTCTAAGCTCACGATTACCATCTGGTAAAGCTCTGATTGTAATGTAGATACCAGGTTCATCTTGTTCTACCCATTCGTTTTCGATGTCGCTTGCATTACTTACTGAGACTTCCTCTGATCTATCTACTGAGCTACTTCTAGCTGAACCATCAATAGATGATGTTTCAGTCTTGGTTCCACTTATGCTAGAGAGCTTTGGTGTTGAAGCAAAACCAGAAGAGCCTGGAATATTGCTGCGAGGTCGCTCTTTCTCCAGAGGTGGAGTAACAGGACTGTTCTTCATAGACTGCATTTGCGAGCCCTGGAACAACAAGGTTATTTCCAAACTGAGTATAAGGACGATTTTCAAAGCTTCAAGTGGCAACATTGTATAAGCCCAAGAGACATATAAACCGAGGAAACTTTTGTTATATCATTACCCCATCTTCAGATACAGGAGGAGTTGGAAGCGGTACACTCTGCTGATTGAACTGCTGCACGTTATATAACTCCATGACCTTCTCGAAATTCTCTGCCCACCACCTTTGAGCTTGCCATTTATTGAACATCTCACGGCTGCAAAAGTAGAAGTTTTAAAACCATCATCATCTAGCCTCAATTCTGCAAAACTTTTAATAGCTACAAAGAGAAAAGAGTCCGACATTCGACACCAAAACACAGCATTCACACAATACAAAGAATCCCCAACAGCTAGACATAACAATTATGAGGCCAAAATATCCATTTCGACAGCACCACAACAGGATCTAATCTCAGGTAAAATAGGTAAAACCATTGACAATCAAAGACTTGTTAAGGTCCTGGTCATCTGGACTTTAATTGACTCAGCAAATATACAAGTAGCAACAGTTCCTGATACAGTACTCATTGGTGTCACAAGGGAAACTAAAATCTATTATCTAAACATCAGACCGAACCAGATCAAGAGGGGAACACACAACACTATAGTCAGTTCAATATGGTTAGAAACAATTACCTGAACCGAATTCTCTTGAGATCATTCCCTCCCTGAGGCAATGACACAAAGGTAATGAGAACACCAGGCTCTACTTGTGCAACCCATTCCTTGGCCTCATCCTCCTCCATAAACACAATAGATTCTGTTCTACCACTCATAGACTTTGGTGTACTTTCTTCACTAGAAAGCCCTTTTAATCTAGACTCCATTTCCTTCCCCCAAATTTTTGGAGTTGAGCTTGCAGTTCCAGCTCTTTGGTATGCATAATGAAACCTTCCAGAATTCGAAGCAGCATCAGAATCAGCATAGTTACGGTTCTGATTCCGGTTTGATGTTCCAGAACATGGTTTGCAGTTTTTGTAAGCTCCTGACGCTTTTACTGCCATGTCTTTTAGCTGAAAATGAACAGTAATCACACATACATACAAGAAGTCACATATTTTGACAGTATTACAGATAAGAAGTGACTGATACAATTCAGAGGAATAAATGTTTGAAGAATTAAAGAAAGATAAAAGAATCAATCCATGAATTAAGACCAGAAGTCAAATCTCTACTAAACCACAAGTCATGTTTTGACATTTTCTCTTAAAAGTTAAAACCAAACAATCCATGAAAATGAGCTCAGAAAAAGAAAGAAGAAGATTAATCTACCTGTGAACCAAGTGATTTAATCGATTGCTTAGTCCCAGGAGTTGTAATAACTCCATCTTCTTCATCTTCTTGTTGTGATATAGGTCCACCATTGTTGGTGTTTAACTGCTTCGTGCAAGCTATACACGTGAGCATCTCTTTCACAGTACACAAACCCTAAAAACTTACTTGAGATCAAACCAAAATAGAAGAAACCCCAGATGACATTTCACTTGCAACAGCTCCAAGTCTGTAAATTTACAAACTTTAAATCTGAGTAAGATGAAAATTTACAGATTTACAGATTCAATATAAACACAGATCCAAAACTTTGACTCAAAACCCTAAATTTGTTTATGATTTCAAAACCCAAAGTAAATATGAAATGTAAAAAAGAAAGATTTATTGTTTCAAAATCCGTAAGTTGAGAAGATCTGAAAAAAGGTAAGAACTTGTTACCGTTAGTGAAGAAGAACAAAGAACAGAGAATGTTTCATTACAGATCTCTAATGAATTTGAAGTTACAAATCAGAAACAGAGATAAACAAAACCTAAAATGAGTAATGAGACTGAACACAGGCACTCACACACACACACACACTTCTCTTAAAAGGTGAAGATTGGCCTAATTAGTAACTGCTGAATCAGCTATGTCGCGGAATTTTTTAAACAGAAAATTATAAAATAAATTTTATATAATATTATTGTTTATATAAACAGTATATAATTTATAAAAATTATGTACCATGAAAATTAGCTTTTTCTCCACTAAAGTTGTCTGCTTAACTTGAGTAATATGATTAAAAGTTCTAATTATAAATTGATTTTGTCCCATTTTATTGTTGACAAAAAAATTAAGAATCAAAATACTTAAATATTCAATATTTTAAAAAATATCTATAAATTTATTGTTACTTGAATTATTGGTTTATCCCAAAACTTTAACATTTTGAGTTTTTTGGCACAATTATATCAACACTAATGCTATCAAAAATTGCAGTTACACGTATTCAGACAAGAGTAGTATTAGAATGGATGATTTTTCGGTAAGTTTTCGTGTTTTGCATTTGTTTGGTAATTAGAAAACAATATGATTTCCTAAAATAGTAAATATTATATTTAGCTATTTGACCAAGAGAACCAAATAATACTTCTCACTAGATTGTTTAGTTGTGCTTTATATAAATCACATATGTCAAATGTTATATATTATTGTTAATTGTTGTACCGAGAAATTCTGATATATAACTCAAATTTTATCATATGAATTTATGTGAATGTGATTATTTGGAGTTGATAAACTCCAATAAATTTTCTTACAAAACTTAATATTTAACCAACAAAAACATTATTTTCGAAATATTGTATATAGAGATTTTAAAATGATAGATAATGTAATAACTTATTTATGTCGGAAAAATAGCAACTACTTTTTTGGGTAAGAGATACCAAACACAACGGTCGATTAATAACTACACTCTTCACTTATTACGGTTACCCCATCTCACATCATTTTTTTTTTATCAACAAATAAAAATCCGCCCCCTAGCCTAAATTCTCCAAATAAAACAGCATAAGATTTGAATCACCTCATACCTAATTAAAATAAGAGTGAACCAACGGGACTACATGTTTCTTAATCACATCATTCTATTTACACATTTGGTTTTCTGTTCTTTTCCACTCTTACATTTTTTTCCTTATATACAAAAAAAAAAAAGATCAGATGATATTTAAACCATATTGAATTCAAAAGGGTGAGGAGATCAAAACCCTTTCTAGGTGCCAAAAATCCAACCCTTTAACCACTAGACCACGCTCAAGTCTCAACATAGAATAGATCTTTAGTGACCTATAAATGTATAATATCCCTATGTAATTTTGTTTTAGGAAAATATTCGCATTATAAATTGAATTTTATCAAACCAATTATTTTGTCAATAAGTAACTATTCGATCGACAACGGCTCGATCCATTATTTAAGTTCTCCAAATGAAGTTATATGTGATTTGAATTCATCATCTGATGCCTAGATAAATCATGAGCAAACCAACTGAACCAATGTTTCTTAGTTGTTTTATCGATCCAAATTATCCAATTAATAATAATAATAATAAACTATAAAAAATGTGCATTTATACATTACTTCTTATAGCGTACATGAATAGATCACTTGAACATTTCTTTATTTGAATTCTCGAGTATAATAATATTAAAGAAAATATTTGTGTCCAATGAATAAATATGAATCAAATATACATCTCTAAAACTCTATTGATCGGAATTCAACTTCAAATAATCGTATATTTTGTATCTCTTTTCCTAATAACCAAATCTTACATTTTGCGGTGCATGTTACTTACCCTTTAGTGGTTGAATAAAAATCAACACTAGTATTATATTAACTACTAGACTAATAAATGCCTCAGTCATTTTATATATTGTTTACAAATACATAAATCATTTAGTAACACATTAGTCTTCTCATAATGCCAAACACATTATACTTTGTGCTTCACTTTATGGTAACAAATATGATTTGTTTTCCTTGAAATCTGATTAAAAAAGGTTAAATGATTGCTCTAAAGTCTTAAACACTAGACCATAAACTATGATAATAGAGCGTGCACCTAATTTTTTTTTTAATAATATGGTTAATAATGCAAAAATGTTTCCAACCTAAAAGTCATTATACTTCTGCCAACTTTTTCAACTCGTTGAAAGTTTAAGAAGCCTTTTGATAATTATGAGTTTGTTTGAAACTGCAAGTGCAAGTACAAGTTCCAGATCATGTACTCAGAAGATCTTGTCCTACTATGTCACTTTGCTTTTTCTTTTATTGGGCCATAATGGGCCGATCTAATAACCTCAACAAGAGTAGTATGGGTTTGGTTTTGGTGGACTTATGAATGCTATTATAGCCTATAGGTACTTCTCCAATATTCTTGTTTTATACATAAGTGATTTCTTTTTTGTGTCTAAATTCTATTTTTCAATCTAATTTTTGTAAACCAAAACGCAATAAAACATAAAAAGAAATAAAAAAAAGAGGCATTATTAGTTAAGTAAGGTGATTTTGTTAAGTATTCTAATTTGGTCTTGTAAGTCAAACTTAGAGCCGGTCCGACGTTATTGAAGGTCCTACTCAATTTTTTTTTCTTTCGGTATATTCTATAATAATAGAAACTATTTTTATTCATTAATTTTATAAATAAATTTTTTTTTAAAGTGAGAAAATGATATTGTATAATCAGCAAACACTTGTAGCTAACACCAAATTTTTCAAAACTCAAAAAACAACAACTTAAAGATAATTTTTTTGACCTTACTTAATAAAAAATTAATAAACTATAAAAAATTTAGACTATAATTGCTAAAAGATTATGTAAACTCTAAACGGTTGTCCCTACTTACTACACAATCTATAAATTTAGGACCCTAATTACTACAAAATTTTATAACCTCTAAACAATTTGGACCTTAATATTTATGGGCCCTAACTCATGGTTTATGTGGTTTATGCCACGATCCGGTCCTGATCAAACTTAATATAAAATTAAACTATAATTTTATGTGGTTTGAATATTATTTCTATATTCAAATAATTGAAATCGAAAAAAAAAACAGTCTAAAACATGCATTTTAGAAATAAATATAAAATTAAACTCCGTATCCAAACCAAAACTAAAACATATCAATCCATCTACTATAAACATATTCTTGAGTTAGAATAGGTTTGGATTAATTCTACTTATAATTGATTTCCAACACCGAATCTTTGATGACAAAAAAATTAATGACAAGTGAGGAAAAGTGAACACATGTAAAGTGAACACATGTAAAGTGAAAGTGACTTGAGTTTAGATATATAGGAACTAGACTAGATTTACATTTAGATTCGTGCTGATCTCACTTCTTTATCTACTCTCTCTGTTCTAAACTTTAACCTTAATCTATTACATATGTATGACTAGATTCTGTCTTGAGCTAGCTTTTTTATATAAATATATAAATAAAAGATATTAGGTAAACAAAAAAATTTGTTTTAATGAATTAAATAAAAAAGAAAAGAAAAATCAACGATTGTTATTGAATCTAAAATATGTACGTGTTAAGAATTGGTAGGCAAAAAAAGTTGTGTGTCTATATGATTGGATTTGAAAGCGTGGTCTTTAGTATTTGGAATTATTAGGTTAATGGGTTTAGTCCTTTTTTGTTTTTTCTTTATTTTCCATATTTTGTCATATGTTTCCTAATTTTCGTATAAATTATTCTGTTATTTTTTTGGCAAAAAATAAAATTTGAATCGCAATTTCTTTTGATTATTTTACTTTTTAATTTGGTTCATGCAAAAGTTCAAAAAGAATACGTAATATAGTTTACCATCGTTATTATTAAATTTTAAAACGTACATTAAACTAAATTCAGCAAAATAAAATGTTTGAATTCATCTTTAGAATTATTTTAAATGTAATTTATTTAATCACAAAAACTATTCAAAATATATAAGAAAGTTAATTATATAATATATTATTTTTGATTTAAAGAAAACAATTTGTCTTTTTTATGTCAACAATTAGATATACACATCCATAGCCAAACTCATATATACAGTGTATTTTTTAATCTTTATATGTAATGGTATAGAGTTAAGCTCTAAAAGTCTGAATTATTAGTTAAGACATTTAAGTTATTGAAAATAACTCGGTATAATTTGTATTTTTAAAGAAGTTGGAATATAGTAATATATGTAATCTCTTTTTGGTGATTTTTTTTTTTTTGTTGGTGAGTTAAAGATTGCGGTTAGGAGAGATTTGACAATATTAACTTTATTGTAGTTGAAAATAGTGATATAAAATGATTGATTCTCTATAAAACTTCTAGATTCTCTTGATTAAACTATTTATAATAATATTCATTAGTAACACCTGTAACCTCTTTGGAAGCATGATAGTTACTCATTTATTTTCTCTAAAGCATTATTATTTTTTTGTTAAGATACGTACAAAAGTTTTTATACCTCGCATATACTCAATAAAATACAAAGTCTCAACTAAAAACATTTATCTAATAAATAGAATTATTGCTATATTTTTTTCATCGATAATATTCAATCTATATAATATAAACCTTAAATTTTATCAAATGAAACTATAAGACTATTTCAAATAGAATTTCCTTAAAAAGAAGAGTAAAAATGAAAGATTATATGTATATACTTTATCAACGACGATTTTTTCTTTTTACAATTGGATCGACAAAACTCAATTTATATAATTTTTCTTTGCAAACTCCGAATAATATCCAATAAAAAATGGAATTTTCTTCTGAAAACATTAACAAAAATACTTTCCATTAATTATGACTATATTTACAATTATTATTTCACATACTTTATTTTACAAGATTTTTCCACATAATTACAATTCAGAATTTTGAATTAAATGCAGAGAGATACTGCAGAAAGTTACCAAATTAGATTGCTTGCTTTGTGTTGGGGAAGCTGCATCAAGAAATATGAAGAAAAATAAAACTGAAAAAGGGTTCTTTGCTTTGCTTGACTTGCAATAAATTTCAATTACCCCAACTACAAAATCATAAAAATTATTTAAATTTATTTGCTTAAATGCTATATTGATTGCACCATAAAGAGACCTCGACGACCTTTCACTTAAACCTCTGCTTTTTTTTAAAAAAAAAGAGACCTTCTTAACAACAATAAAATGGTAGTAAAAATTAATGTGTACTAATCTAACTAACTATATGAGTATTAAATTTTGTCGAATAATTCTTCACTCTTTTCATTAATTAAATTAACAATATTCAATCTATACTCTAAATTTTAGTATGCAAAATTACACAAATATCTAAAAGAATTTGAGAAAAGAATTGTAAAAATATATATTTAATTAATTGATTATGACTTTTATTAGATTCTTTACATTGTTGTATAAAAGATTCAGAAATTTCATTTTTTTTTAAATAATTAGATCGAATAAATTTTAGTACATAGCCTAAAGTTTACTCCCTAAAATATTTTATAATTTTCATCACATAATGAGAAGCATCAAATCTTTAATACCATAATCATTATGATTCCCGTATTACAAATCATCTCTTGGTTAGACTAAGAAAAATGGCCAGAAAATTTATTTTCAACTATATATCACTAACATATATTTTAAGAAAAGAACTGTTTTTCTAATTTTGTTTATCAAAACTAATATTTATATTATTGGTGACATTTAATCTAGTGGTGGGTGGTAAGACTACTAAAGATAAGACGCATTTGCACATCCAATAGTCGATTTTACTGCATATATTATGTAAGAATTTGATTAATAGACCGATTAATTATTCCTCAATATTAGCAAAAAAACTACTATTTGTTTTTTAATATATTTGTTGTATCTTTTATTTTTGCATTATCTAAATATACACGCGTCATACAATAAAAATTTAGATTTGTATCTAATAATATTATTTTTTATTTGTCTACACATTTCTACAAGTCATAACTACAAAACACTATACGACAACTTAATCATCTATACATAATTTTTTAATTCATGAACAATACCATAAATAGAAATGTCAAACTTTATAAAAAAAATTCCCTTGAAAGAGTGCGTAATAGCTCACTGATCGAGCGCTGCTGCGCATGCAGCCATTTTTATGGTAAGAGACTGGATCTAGTTCATGGCCTATTAGAAGCGATGGTCATCGGTTCGATTCCGATAGCCGGCTTTTCCATTAGAAATAGGAACAACAAAAAAAATAATGAAAAGTGCTTAACTAATCTTTCTGTATGTAAATAAATAAGTATTAGTATTTGTTAAAATGAGAAAAATAAAATAAAATAAAACCTATAAAAAAAAGTGTTAAAGGAGTCAAGTTTAGTCTTTTAAGCCATAACCAATCCCAAATTTGCAGAGACAGAGGAAGTGAGAGAATAGAGAAGAAATAGCCATGTTCTGAGGAAGGAGACATGCATCATCATCATCATCATCACCATCACCATCACCATCATCATCATCATCATTCATAATCAATCTCTCTAAGCTTTTTACTTAAACTTCACTTTCTCTCCATCTGTTACCAAATCTACTCACCAAAGGTCTCTCTCCTTTTCTCTTCTTTGCTTATTTAGTATTGTGTTATGATTTTTGTTGCTCCATTTTTACTTCTGATTATGGAATTTTGAAACCAACAAATCTTTGTTTGCTTGGATCCGTAAGTATAATCAGATTTGATTTCTATTATAAGCTAAATTTTCTATTCAAACCCAGAAGTTTTCTTGATCTGTCAATATCACTCTCTATTGTGTTTGCATGTTATGTTTTTCTCTGTAAATCTTACTGATGCAATCTGTTTTAGCCAAAGTTTGAATCTGTATAGATTATTGAGAAATCTACTGTGTCATTGGACCTGGAATCTGGATTTTATAATGGTATTTGTGAACTCATTGGTCTCTTGGATAATGTTGTTTTTGTGTATTATGAACAATTTAGTTTATTGAAGTAAAGATTTGAAGACAATGCAAGTGTTTCAGAAGCAGTCTTGTTGGGGGAACTTAATGTCAACAAATTCAAACATTCAAGAGCCTGAATCATTTAGTTTGACGAAGGATAATGTGCTGATGTCTACGCAAGTCCCTGAGATAAAGCAGTTGCAGAATCCAGACTCATCTTCAACACAATCTACTGGAGATTCAGGTGGTGGTGAAGTTGGGAGCTTTGAAGAACATAATCGTTTTGGATGCAACATTGTTAATACCAATCTCTCAGGTTAAACAAGTAAACTGATTGTCATTAGTAAAGTTAACAAAACAAGCTAAGTTTCTTGTCTTATTGATGCAGGTTACATTGACAACTCGAGAAAGCTTAATGAAAGCTATACCAAATCTACCTCGTCAATGGTGTCTCAGGATTCTGTGTTTCGTCCTCAAACATCTTGGTCTCTTCAATGTAATGAGACATCACAACATTTCAATGGTTTCTTGGCTCCTGAATATGCATCAACACCAACTGTAATATACTTAAGCTCTGAGCTTTCATAGGTTCTAAACTGATGAGGGTCATTGATTGGTTAATTGAGAAATCGTCTTGCAGGTTCTGCCACATTTAGAGATTATGGGTTTTGCTTCTTCTAGAGTGCCATTGCCACATAACATTCAAGAGAATGAACCAATCTTCGTCAATGCTAAACAGTACCATGCGATTCTGCGGCGCAGGAAGCATCGTGCTAGACTTGAAGCTCAGAACAAACTCATTAAATGCCGTAAGGTATGGATGTTTTCACTCTCTCATTTTGCTTAACTCAGAAGATCTTGCAATTTGGATATGGAGTAACAGTTTTTTGTTTTGCTTTTTTTTTCTGTAGCCGTACCTTCATGAGTCTCGTCATCTTCATGCTTTAAAGAGAGCTAGAGGCTCTGGTGGGCGTTTCCTCAATACAAAGAAGCTTCACGACTCATCAAACTCACTGTATTCTTCTCAAATGGCAAATGGACAGAGTTTCTGTGCGAGCCCTCACGGTGATGGAAGTGAAATCGGGTCAAGCTCCATCACACCAAGCTCCAATTCAAACCATATCAACATTTTCCAAAACGCGCAATTCAGATTCTCAGGTTATACCACACCACATCAAGTCTCAGCTCTCATGTCAGGGACTTGAGGCATCCTATTCCGGCTAAACTCCGATCGATCAACCGGTGATTTTATGACTGCAAGTCATCCTTGGCTACTTTTGGTTATTGCTTCTTTACAAAGTTTCTACCTCTTAATGAACTCTGCTTTCATATCCTCTGCTATCTTTTGCTCTATATAGAGTGCCTGGAAGAACACTGAAACCACTGTCAAACTATATTGTTAATTTAGAATTTTCAATTTTCTGAGATTACAAATTGTGTTAACCTACCAAATACATCAATATGGAAACTAGATTCGATTTATCAAGAGTAATATACACGCATGGATCCTCTAATGCCCTGGAGACAAACGGGACATTTCGGGTTTAACTCACGTTCCACAGTTAAAGCACATTGCCTGCAACATACAATATGTCCACAGGGTATAAACGCAGGTATCCTTCTCCTTGTCACACAGATCACACACAATTGTCCATCTGGGATTTCATCTGTATCATCGGTTTCATCATCAACCACTGGTTGGATTGGTCTCCGTGACTGTTCTCTCTGATGGTTCCTTTGTTTCCATCTATTCCAGGTCCTGAAGAAAAGTTACAAACAGATTTTAAATCAAAACATTCTTTAACCCGGAAACTATATATGATCCCTCACAAGTCCTGTTACCTGACAGCAGCGTAGCTCAGAATGCCAACAGACATAAAGCCCATGATAACACTGCCCCAGAATATTACTCTAGTACGGTTCATAAGGTCTAGTATCATCTTATCCTTGGTCATCTCCGATCTGAAAACATTATTCAAAAACATTTTCCCTCAAAAGATCAACACATTGAGGGAAAAAAACAAAGGAAGACTAAGAAGTAATCTGAGCTAGAATGCAGGCAGATACACAAGTTCAGTATTAACAAAAAAGAGAGTTCATAGAAAATCTTACAAGAAATAAGGAAGATCTTCGCAGGCCTTGATTTCAGGAACTCCATTGTTAAAACTGCAGATACCAACAGCTGTGATATCACTCCCAGGTGGTAAAATCTTCTCTACATCAAGCAGACCAACCTTGGAAGACAAAAGATTACAACACTGTTAGGAAGAACTTGGCCAATAAAAAGTACCCTTTAGTCTTCGAATTTAAATACTCACCGGATACTCGGGGAATAATAAGGCTTGAAGAAACGCATATGGAGATGAATTAATAGGCTGCAAGCGATTATACACAGTAGTTAAAGGAAGAGGATGCCTTGAGCCATCCATATTAACAACGAGAAAGCTAGACTGCGATTGTTGATCCTTTCCCACAATAACAAACGGTACCTGCACAAGGCAAATGACAACAATACATATCAAAACCTAGCTTTAATCATTGGATAGAAAGCCAAAGCTGATAAAGAGTAAAGGAAGACTTTTTACCATTCTCATAAAATCAGCTCCTTGTTTAGGTAAAGATCTGTCCAAAAGAAACCGAGGACTATTCGACAAATGAAACAAAGTCTTCCATCCACTATACACATACTGTAAAAGATCAAATTGTCACAAAGAAGATAAAATCAAAAAGGCTTCCAATTCTCACCAAAATACACATGTCTCTCTATCAATCTCATTTTGCTTCTAAGTTCACCAAATAACATAATCTTCATGGTCACTTAACCAATCACAATTCAAATCTAATCAAGAAGAAATCATCAAATCAATTGTACGTACAGTTTGTGTTCTCTGGATAATAAGAGCTTGATCTCCAGTCTCCTGAGAAACAAGCAAGTTGTTCCTCTGACTCCAATCACCGGTTAATTTCGGTTTAGCAATTCCACGAACCACAACAATTCTTTGATCATGGCTTTTTCCATGATCACCCGTCTCAGATTGGTCTTCAGAATCCGAAATCAATGATCGGAGCTCGGAAATGGAGACTTCAGGAGCTTCTTTGATCTTATTCAACGCGGCGGAGCTAGAAGCATACTTGAGAACAGAACGTACGGCACTAAAAGCTAAGGTTAATCCGATGATTGCGCCGTCGAAGGAGAAAGCGATTTCGGCCAAAAGAGAGAGCATAGCTCGCTCCGGCGAGGACATTTTGGTAATTTTACAGCCCAACGTAGAGTCGTCGAACCAGTAAACGAGAGAAAATGAGAAGGCTAGTATCGGTATTTAATATATATACACATAAGACGGTCTGTTTAATTTGCGTCTTTAATGGGCCTAAACTAGAGTCAATTACAATATAATTGGGCCTTTTAGTAAATTTTAGCCCATTGGAACCAGTAAGTTAAAATTACTCTTTTATCCTCGACATTATAGCAGATCTAGTTCTTCACCAGAGAGAGAGATTCGTCGCCGAAATCTTTTACTCGTCGTCGTCGTTGATCAATCTCCGTCGTGTTTCTTCAGCTCTGAAACAACTTTGTCTTGGTTTAGGTATTTATTTCCTCGCTATTTCTTAGAATCTTTTATTATGGAACTTATTGATGAAGCTATGGCATTCTAAGTAGATCAATTCCTGTGATTATCTCTATTCATTAGTTAAGATTTTAGGATCAATTCTCTGTTTTTGATTTAGGTATTTTGTGACTGTATAACAATGTTTTTGCTTGTGAGATTCTGTTATAACTTGTGTTCTTGCAACATCAAGTCTCTGTAATGAACATGTACTGCTTATTTGTTTGTCTAGTTTCGATAATGTTTGTTGCTTTTACCTTTAAGAATGTTCTATTGTGGTTATTTGTTTAGAGAAAACATGGCTGGAGAAGGTGAAGAAGATGTACCTAGAGACGCTAAGATTGTGAAATCTCTGCTTAAGTCAATGGGTGTGGAGGACTATGAGCCTCGTGTGATACATCAGTTTCTGGAATTATGGTACCGTTATGTGGTTGAAGTTTTAACTGATGCTCAGGTTTACTCAGAGCATGCTAGCAAATCTACCATTGACTGTGATGATGTGAAGCTCGCTATTCAATCTAAAGTTAATTTTAGTTTCTCACAGCCACCTCCAAGAGAGGTAAACACTCATACAATTGTTTATGATTCCTTGTTTTATTCTGTATCTTATTATTGAGTTTGTTGGTGTAAAGATAAGAGGTTAAGCATTATTATCCATCTTGAAGTGTGACTTTGTGAACCGTAAGTGTTTTAGGTTGTCTAATCCATGTTGTTTGGTTTCTGAATCTCGATGTGTTTGTTTTTGGTGTCTGATTTAGGTTCTGCTAGAGCTTGCTGCAAGCAGAAACAAGATGCCTCTGCCGAAATCGATTGCAGAACCAGGTGTTCCACTTCCACCTGAACAGGATACATTGCTAAGCCCAAATTACCAGCTCGTTATACCAAAGAAGGCAGCTTCAACAGAACCTGAAGAAACAGAGGACGATGAAGAAATGACAGATCCTGCACAATCTTCCCAAGAACAACAACAGCAACCATCAGACCTTCCAAACCAAACTCCTCAAAGGGTCTCTTTCCCTCTCTCTAGACGACCCAAATAAGCAAATAGGCAAAACAAAAAGGACCTGCAATGTTATGTTTTAACAAGTATAATGTAAAAGAATCAACTATCAATGACCAGAAGTAGTTTTTGTAGAACATATATGAATATATTATATACAATGTTGTGTGGGAGTCAACAATATCAAAGGTACAACAAATCTTCAGAAGCATTACGACATATGTAACATATATATACACGAACAAAGATCTTATATAAACTACAGAGAATCTGTTTAGCTTCCCCAGCCAACCATGGTTCCAGCAGCTGTACGGTGAGGGCGTGGAAAAGCGAGCCCTCGATCATACATTCGTTGAATCTCCTCTCTGTATTCAGTCAGAGACTTGTCAGGTATGGCTGGAGTCAGCTCCACCACATCTCCCATCTTCAGCTTGGATTTCAGATCACTTACAGGTGTCTGGTTTAGTCTTGGCCTTAACTCTTCCTTTGCCGGGATGCTGTACGTTGACCATCTCGAGCTTCCTGGTCCTGCTCTGCTTAAGAGGTCCGAGATTGTGGAATTTGCGGGAAACTCTTGCACAGTCATCTACAGTTTGAGGTATACCAAATTATAACTCCAAACAAGAAACATTCTCAAGGACAAGAGTTTGGAAGAGATTTTTGATGACTAACCTTGTCGTTTTCGATTACAATGACATAAACTGGTCCTTCTTGGTTACTATTTGGCTTATAAGAGAACGGACAGTCTTCAGCATGAGACGGGAAACTACATACGGGCTCAGAAGAGCAGATTGAGGATCCTTCTTTGCTCATGGTCTCAAAATGCCAGGTCACAACCCATCTTGCCCATTCAACCATCTGAAGCACAAAGGAGGAGTGTTTGCAGTCACCTTCCTTGTACCTCCAGTGTGCTGCAAACCCAAATTCAGCTTGCAAATGCATCTCCTTTGTCCGTATTTGCACTTCAAGCGGAATGGTTCCATCGCCCACCACTACAGTATGCAAAGATTGATACCTAAAAGTCCACAAAACCAAACGTCAGATAAATAGAGAATGAACGAGCCTGCATCATTTCAAACTACAACTGGTTTGCAGAACCCACCCATTGAACTTGGGATGAGAAATGTAATCCTTCAGCTTTCCAGGAACTTCAGACCAGAGCTTGTGAACTACTCCTAAGGCCTTGTAACAATCTTTCTCATTGTCAACGATCAGACGTAACCCATGAATGTCGTGAATTTCATCCATGGTTAGCTTTTTCCTGGCATAAAATGAAGAATCAACAAGATAAGTATTTTGGTTCTCTCCATTATCTTCACTGAAACCGATAAACCAACAAGTACAATCGACTAAAGAGGTAATGAGAACTTACTTCAACATCTTGCAGTAGATGCTATACAGGCTCTTATGTCGTCCAGAGAGAACATGGTAAGAAATACCTTCTTTCTTAAGCGCTTGCTCCAATTTCTCAATCGCAGAAGTGATCATAGCTTCATCAAATGAATCCTCAAGCATAGCTGCCATCTCGTGATGCTGATCAGGATGAAGATGTTTAAAACACAGATTCTCAAGCTCAACCTTCCAGCTAGAGATTCCCAATCGATTAGCCAAAGGCGCAAAAATCTCCAAAGTCTCTTTAGCAAACCTTTGTTGCTTCACTGGTGGCAAAGCATAGAGCGTCATCATGTTGTGTAACCGATCAGCTAACTTGATAAGCACAGCTCTTGCGTCTGCCATTGCAAGAAACATAGTATGCAAACGATCTGCTTCAACGGTTTTACACGCCGTATTGTTTTCTCGAGCAAGTTTACTCAATTGGCTAAGCTTAGAGACCTAATGCAATAAGAAGACAAAACTCAGTTAGATCTCAAGTCTCAATATCTAACAAGCTTAGCTGAAACAGTTCCTTTTACTTACCCCTTCCACGAGATCAGCAACTCCTGATCCAAAAGTTCTGGATATATAATCGTAGCTCATAAACGAGTCGTCTAAAGTATCATGTAAAATTCCAGCTACAACAACGGTCGAATTAGCTCCAATGTTAGCTAACAACATTGCAGTCTCAACACAATGTTGCAGGTAAGGATCACCATTTGCTCTCATCTGATTCAAACACATCAATTACATTAGTACAACAATTGAGAAATTTGAGAAGATTTTAATTTTTCTTTACACACCTGTCCTCTATGAGCTTTCTCTGCTTCATAAAATGCTTTGATTACAGATTCATCTTCAAAGATTTTGTGTTGCAATTGAGCACGTCTAAGCAAATCCCTAGCATATGGTCTTCTTCTTTCTCCTTCAAAACCATCATCCATGGTGAAAGGTAACTGTTCATCGACAAGAACAGAGTCTGTGTCGTAATCAACACACGAGCTTAACGCTTTCCTGACAAAACCATTGAACAATCTGCTAGATCCTATACGAAGAGAAGAGCCACCATCTAAGTTCCGATCACGTGATAACCTCTTCGGAGGACTGCTGCTAGATGAAATTGGACCATGAAGCACAGAGACAGGACTATGGTGGTCTCGTTTAAGATATGAAGAACCAATGAATTTGCTTGGAGAGTAACAAAAAGAACCGCTTAAGGTTCTATCCTCACTTCGATCATGACGAATTGAAGCTAATTCCTCTCCTACAGTTGGATGCGATGAGGAAGAAGACGATGATGATTTGACAGATGCGCCTGAGAAAAGCAAAGAGAGACCTCCGATTGTCGGCGATGTTGTTGAAGAAGAACCCGTTGAAGATCTGGAGTTCAGATCGAGATCACAAGAGACATGAGCGTTGATTTGATGAGCTGAAGAACAAACAGTACTCGCTGGACTCGCGTAAAGCGCTATTGTTGTTGCTACCACCATTGAAACTCTCTGATTTTGATTCGAAACTCACAAATTACGGAAATCAAACCAAACCCAAAAACAAATTTCTGATTTTGAAATTTGGGTATCGACTTTAAAGCCGTTCTCGTTAATTTTCCCGAGAAACGAAGAACTTTCCCTAGAAAAAAAAATTGTAGAAGACGAGAAACAGATTCTCTGAAACAAATCGATATAAGAATATGTACACAAATTCAAGCACAACAACGATTTTGATTTGAAGAAGAGATTGAGAGAGAAAAATGAGAAGTTTTCTTCTTCGTGTTCTACTTTTTCATTCTAATCTATCTCCTTCGTGTTCTTATTCGCCCGTTAAATCCAGCAATCGAGACGAAGCTGAGGATGCCAAAATTACGTAATTACCCTTTTTGTTAATTAGAGATTATTTATTACAGAACTAACATGTACTTTTGTACTGTCTTAACCAGTTATTAATTACGTAATCTATTGTAAACTATAAATAACTACTTTCTGGTACTTTGTAGTTTCAATCAATGATCTTATCTAACTAATCTGATTTATAAAATTTATAATGTGATTAGTAATACAATTTTTGGGCGAATTACTTAGTGATTATATCGTCTCTAAATATTTAGACTTCGAATTTTTCTATTAAAAAAATCTAAAATACTTTAAGAAAATCAGCAAATGGTCGGAAGTGGGATCCACCATGGGATTCTAATGGTTTTTGTCTGGTGAGGATTTTTTTGATTCAATGAATCTATTCTCGGATGAGGAATCCTTTTTTTTTCTTCATTTATATTTTGTAAAAAAATTATATATAGTTATCATATTGACATTTTTATGCATCTATATAGTAAGTTGAAAAAAACATAAGAATTAACATTTGACAAGATATTTCTTGATAAATATATTGTTATAGTATTTTTTTTACCATAACTTAAATTAGATAATTGTGTAATTGAATTTATAATTTATCTTAGAGCTTGAAAAAAAAAGACTTAACAATTTGCTGAAAATATACTAATCAAATAATTGAAAATATTCAAATTTGTAATTGTTATCATTATTCAAATTTATGTAGTCGTGTAATTTGTAAAAAATTGAACTTCAACTCGACAAATTAATATAGATCCTGTATGTATTTTTTTTCTGTCACAAATTTGTGTTAGTGTTCATTTTTCAACAAACAATTCTTTAATATTTTTTCACAAAACAAAATATTAAATTTTAACAGAAACTCATATAATATTTTCACATTACTTGAAGGACAATACAGACATTTCATTTAAAATTTAATTCAGTTTCTAAGCTTTAAGTTATTTAAATCATGACGAATTCTAGAATTTACAAAGGTATCTTTCATATTTTGATAAGGACACCGACGAAGTCTCGAAGAATGAACAAAAACTAAATACACGTGGCATTAGAGGACGGACCTAAACGAGACACGTGTCATTATTGGTGGCCAAGTTTAACATTTTGTTGCCAGGTCAGCATTTACAAAAACCCTAGCCTCTCAGCCTCTTTCATGACTTGTGGGAATCGTTAACATGTAAATCTAACTGTTCAATATTTGTGAATTTGAGATTAAATCATAGCCGTCAAAATATATATACGACAATTTACGATTCGTATGGTTTGTAAGTCAATATATCAATACCTGTTTTTGTTTCTGACTTTTTTGTGGAAAACTAAAAACAAACAAAAATGGTTTCGTAATGTAAGATCTTTTCTAACAATTTTTATGTCTAAATCAAGTCAACTTATATCTTATAATTGGTCGGAAAATGAAGGAAAATAATAGAGATTTATATTGTAATGTGCATGAGTTTGTATAAAACACGTGTAATAACTATAACCCAATGTTTGTTTTTGCAATGTTATAAATTTAGAATAGTGGTACATTCTTATATACTGTAAGGAAGTTTAGATTATTAATTCAGATTAATTAACAGTTCATCTAATAATTAATATTCCATTGAATTTCTGTTAATAAGACTACAAGAAAATATACTGGAATCTGACAATATATCATGTCGATTTTCGTCGGAATAGAGACATAAACCGAAAATATCTTAAATATTCTATATTACAAACCCTATTTTGCAAGACTACACCTCTAAATTTCAAATCTTATTTTACAAAATTACAAAATTCTTGTAATCAAACTTGAATATGAAAAAATAAAATGAACATTATTAATAAAAACATCGACTAATTAAGTGATTTAGAAAATAACAAATTCGATGTATCTGGAGAACACAGTATAGATCAAAATATCACCAATATGAACTAGCTTCTAAGAACAAGATCAGGAACTAAAAGACTTAGAGAAAGCTTCAAAGGATCAGGAGCTAGAAGACTTAGTAGACTATAGAGTACTTTAGTCTCTTTTGATTAGAGTCATCCTCACCAACGATCATCAATTCCTTAGAGAGAGTAACCTTAATTAATCCAAGTTCTCCACATCTTTTAATCTTACATCAATAATTAAGTAATTATTTAACCAAATACAATTTCATAGCAATACTTATAACTCAAATAAAAAGCTCTTTTACCAATAAAATGAGCATACTCAAGCTACTGATTAACACTTTTAATAAATATATAAGATTACAAGAAAGAAAAAAAGCGTTACATTTCGTGAATATATATATAAAAAAGGTGACTGATGGGCTTTTTCTTTACCAAAAATAAACCAATAATGAGCTAACTTATAATCCGATTATGGTTGTATTGGGCTATTCATGATCTACGGGATTTATCAAATCCATAAAAGCATAACACCAAAATAAATGTAGAGCAAGCCTCAAAGTTAGAAACTTATAGAACCCTAATTTCTAGTTGAAAAAGTGACAAGGATATTGGATCTTTCAACATGATTTAATAGAGGAGATACTCTCTCTATATATAGGGTTCCATTGACATTTTTGAGAGCATGAAACTTACTCGCAAACGTTGGAATGTTTAATTCAAAGAAGCACTTTGGTATAGCAAGGCAATATAACATATGATCAAGGCTACTAGCTTTTTGGTCTCGAAAGTCTAACGGAGTGTCCAAGGGATTTCAGGTTCAAATCTATTTTTTAGAAGGAATATTTACATAGATTCTCTTTGTTCCCGAAAAGATATACATTTAAAAGATAATGATATGTCGTCTCTCAATGTACATGTTATAATGGATCGAAATCAGTGATACTTTCGGTTGTAAAATTATGGCAGATGTTACCTCATAATATATGATTTTGGAGTTCAACCTCAAAAATTTACAATTATTTATCTATAAGTTATTTAGGTAAAAATAATCAAGTTGTGATATATAGCATTTGTATTCCACTAGGTTTGTGGTTTAAACTTGTATATTTGGGACATACCAAATGAATCCAAACCCATCACTAATCATAGATATGCTCACGGATATGATGACAACAATAAACACAAAATACTATTAAGCTATACATGATTGAAATGTAAAGCTACCATGGAATTTGTCGAGTGCAAAGTCTATGTTACTAAGTCTACTTCTTAGAAGGTTCTAAGTCTAGCTCTTAGAAGGTTCTCCACATTACTTCTGATTGAAATATATATATTTTACATCAATAGTAAATATATAAATATCAACAACTCCAAAGTTTTTTTTAGTCTGGTGGCTTATATGTTCTAGCTAATGGTTTGTATATATAGAATTAGATAACTCCATGGTAAATAAAGATTAGAAAACTAGAAAGTTTAAAGATAAATTTGCACATATTAATAAAGTTTTGTGGATCTAATTATTGACCAATAAAAATATCAATAACTTTACGAAATTTTTGACGCTTTGCTCAACAGTTTTTTCTTCCGTCAAATTTTTAGTCAGTAAATTTTCTACTGTTCGTACTTGGTATATATTTATCGAGATGTCATCAAATTTTTATGTTTTATACTATTAAATACTACAATCATACAAATGTGGAAAGCTGAAACTTAATTCAAGTCGGTACTTCTTAGCATAGAGATTCTTAAATCTAAAGCAATCATCCAAAGTCCAATAAACTGAATAAATATTATAAATTTATTGGGAACCGACGAGTTTGTCATGTAAGAACACAGAGTACAGTATCAATACAAGATCTGAATTATGAGATTGATCATTATATTTTATTCCTTCAATTGTCTGATTCCATTTCCAGCTTGGCTTGTACCTTAACTTAATCACTTACAATACAAGATACATCTCATCTTTTAATTCATTTTTAATAATTAAGATCTCATCTTTTATTCCAATATCTTTTAATCATCTTAATTACCATATAATTATAATAGTAATCTAGTAACAAACTTTCTACGAAAAAGTTAGTATCTAAATCGCAGCTTCAAAAAAAAAACCCCATAAAATAGTTAGATGATTACCATTTTTTTTTGTCAACGATAATATTAATATTGGGTCACAATGGTCGGCCATTAGCCAAATTTTTACATAAATTTCGTAGGTGATAAGAGATGATGGGATTCGATCAATATATATGCACTTACCTATAGTGAATTTATCACTTGCCACTGGATTAAAAGTCACACGCTACCAAAAAATATTTTTGAAAGCCATAAATTTAAGGGTATGATTTTAGCCACAAACTTATAGCCACAAATGTATAATCATGCTTCCAAAATCCATGACTACTTTTCTAAAAATTTTATGGTTATTTATAACTTTTACGTGATTTTTTGGCTAGTATAAATTTTAACCTTATAGTGATACCAAATTCACTCCTCAAAGAAAATATGAAATATTATAAAAAAATAAAGTTTTTGATACAAAAACCTTAAATACAATATAGTATAATATCAATAACTATACAATAAAATACCGTGCTCGATCATGGACTGACAAAGAAGAAAAAGAGAGACCTAAACCAGGAACCGCAAACGCAGCCGCTTCAACCGCCATTCTTTGTTGAATCGTTTCAATTTCAGCTCCTGCGTCTACAAATTCCTTAACCAAATTACAATAAAACCCTTTAATCTTCTTCACTAATCTCACATAATGTAGCTTTAACCATCTTAGCTTCATCTTCTTCACCATCTTCTTCAATGAGAATCCTCCACGTGTTACCACACTGTTCTTCCCTCCAAGACGTACCACTTGTGACTTCCGACGGCGGAGATGAATTTTCCGGCGACTTCTAGACCACCGGAACATGGAGGTTGCGACTATGCGTGGATCCATTTAGAGAGAAAGAGAGAGAGATAAGTTATGTCTAAAGAGCTCAATGAGAAACTAATATATACACATAGTTAAGTATAAGTATATTATTAAGAGTTCAATGACATTTGTAGGATTCAATGATCTTTCATGTGACATGTGACATTTTTTTGTTATATAGTTTTTAATTTTGTAAATTAATAGATTATATAACAATCATTTTCATATCTTTTCTAATATATACAATTTTTATTGAGGGGATAATGATTTATATAACAAGACATTTTGACATAAATTATTAACTGGACCACAAATCAATTTCATATCTATGTTTTTATTTTTTTAAGTTAGAGTATTTCATATAAGATAAATAAAATGAAATGATTATAACCTCATTATTTGTTTTAAAAAAGACAAGAGAAAATGGATATTACACAATGTATTAAAAAGTTAAAATAATGTGTCTTTTGTCAAATAGTTTAATTTATTTATGTAGCATTTTTGATTAGAGTTTGATTTAAGGGAGTCGCGTTTTTTAACCGTGTATCATTTGGAGTTTTATATGTGAAATTATTTTTATTTTCAATAACTATATCGATAAAATCTTGTATATAACCTTATTTTAAATTGTTGTTATTATCACGCAACATCATATGATTATTTGGGATCAAATCTAATGAAAAACAAACACTAACTAAAACATTTTTCTCATTTAAAATTTAGAATTTGTAGATAACAAAATATAATAAATTCACTTTTTATTAAGTAATGAATGTAGGGAGTAAGTGAGAGGTTTCATTGATGTTTTCTTTTTGTTTCCAATAATGTTGCAAAGGAAATATGGTTTGGTTTAGAGAACTCATGTATAGAGCATGAACTTGTTTTCATGTCTTCCCTTTTTGAATCATAAAACCATTTTTTCTAGTTTTAAATACTTTACAATAGACACATTATTTTTTGTAAGTTTTATTACAATGCTATAATAAAAAGATAATTCAATGATTGACCAAAGAAGAGTTGTGGAGTTTGTCTTTAACAAATTCGATATATTATATATTGTGGTCCACACAACTTGAGTAATATAATAAAAACCTTATGTTTTTGAGTTTTTTTAATGTTGAGGTTAATTTAGACGATTTCATGAATATGAAACTTTGTCTAATACGTATAAATCATTTAATATTCAAGGTTGAAAATGATCAGGGTTTTGTAATAATATATTAGCAAAAGCCATACATCATATAAACAAATCTAAAACCGACTAATATATAACCAATGTTCCAAATCTCAAATGATATTCACACTCAAGTCTATGCAAATATAATATATCATTATTAATTGTATATGAACGGTTGGTTAATTTTTTTTCCAATAACTCAATCAATTATGTCTGATCTATAACCCTAAATTATAAACTCTATAACACAAAATTACATATCTATTTAGAGTTGAACTTCAATGAAATATTACACAAATATGTATCACATATCTACTCAAGTTGAACCATTTGTTTAGAGTCACTTATTCGGAACATTTTAGTTTAGTATGATAAATAAAATCTTAAGACATATGGTCTTTAGTCTAGTGATATGTAGTAAATCCATTAAATACATGTGCATTTGTACAATCTATAGATCAAGTCTCATTGTTTACGTTATGTAAAAACTTAGTTAATAAATCGGTTAGTTATGGTGTAAAAAAAAATATAATCTTTACTTTAATGACTTAGAAATGCCGCTACTTCATATCAATAACGATCCTCTATTATTTTCAGAAATCATAAACTTTTTGTAGATCTGATTATTTCACTTGAAATAATTGTTATGAGCATATAAATTCAACATGAAAGTGATAATAAGAACAAGAAAAGGCAAATAGATAAACCCAAAAATAATAAAAGCAGAACCCATATGAGTGTACAGAGTTGTCATATTGCGAGAACAGAGCAATAAGATTACAACATGTTCTTAGATGTCTTGTCTTGAGTTGAGCATATTCAAACAAACACTCATTATTAATTATTTAAACTTAACTATTTAAATAAAGATGTAACGAGATTGTGATGTATAAGAGCATCAAAATTATTATATAAGCCCAATAGTGTAAGTGTTTTTAGTTTAATAGCTGATGATAAATCTATTTAAAGCAGGTGTATATGTAAAAATTTCGCTAATTGGTCGATTATTGTGATCCAATACTAATATTACCGCTCACAAAACAAAAAAGCCAAAGAATTTGTGGTTAAATAATAGGGACGGGTCAGAGACTTTAGATATTTGCAGGTTTGATTCTCTTACTACCGAACTAAAAGATAATTTTTTAATACCCTTATATAAATATAAATCTATGCTTTAGTGGAGGTGAAAATTTATCTATGACTACACTATCCCTCAAAGAATAGTCCACACTCCTCCTATATAAACTTTAAAATTTCCGAGTTAAAAAAAAATATATATATATATAGCAAGAGGATCTCATGACATAAGCTATGACATAATATGTTTACTTCATGCGCAAGACATAAGAAATTTTATAATAGATAGTTTCAACGAGATGATTAACATTACGCCTTGCTCTTCACGATCCCTAACTTTATGGTCCCATTTTGTTCTCTATTCAATTAAATGCAAGAGAATCATTTACATTATAACTTTATCCTATAATTATTTGTACATTATTCACCAAGAAAATGATATATTTGACTTCTTTTTGCCTAGTAGTACTCAATAAATAATGTTATAATATTTGTTTTTTCAACATATTATGAAATAAGTTGATAATAAAATATCTTTTGGAACAGAAAATCATCATATCTTGATTGACTTGTTTCTACAAAGTAAGTTATATAAAAAGATTAATTTTCTAAGTAAGTGAATAAATAAATGATAAGAAGTTTTGCTTTTGATTTAGTTAGATATAAAGGAATAGTAAATGACTTTTAGTCTAGTGGTTGATAGTAAGTCTACTAAAAGCAGGTGCATATGTACAATCAGAAATCGAGTCTACCCGCCTACAAAATTTATGTAGAAATTTGGCTAATGGGCCGGCCTATATTAATATTGTCGTTGACAAAAAAAAAGATATGAAGTGGTAAATTCGAATCTCATCCGATTCCATTTGAAAAACTTAAACTTAAAATCATGATTTATCGATTCAATAATTACTTATTGACAAAAGAAAATAAAATAAATGAATGACAACCTAAATTTTAAGACACAAACTTGCATATGTGTTCAAATTTAAGTTTTATTGAGAGTTATTGAATCAATAAAAGTTAGCCCACTAACCTTAAGGCCCATTAATATCCACATACGGATAAATAAACCATTTGTCCAATTTACAGTCGAGATCTACCACAATTACTTAGATTCAGTGGCTCAAATTCATTATCAGTTTATATCGACAATAGTACAAACAACAGTTTTCCTCAGAAACAGTTCTCTAGCTAATAATGTATACAATAAGCTGGTTACAATGCCTTTTAAGAAGTCCAAGGTATGAATCCCATGGCAGAACTGAGCCTGAAGGTGACAAATATTAGATACAGTGTGATCAAACCAATGCCCATCACTTTGTTTGGTTGCATCTCGTTGCGTGGGAGCATCACAAGAGACCAAACCAATCCGAATATGAGAAACCCTAGAGTGTAAAACAAGCTGTTGTCCTCAGGGATCATGTAAGTCTCTGGACTCTTAGACCAAGCACCAAGAAGCATTGACATACCTAACCCAACAAGTGTGTTAAACATTGGACCTGCGTAGCAACCTGATAAAGCGATTTGTACACCATCTCCACCATTCATAGACAATGCTATGTTTGACACTAAGTCACCCATTGAGTTTCCCCAAGCAAGTACGGTTAGACCGAGTATTGATGGGTTGATTCCATAGATTCCACCAAATGCAACCAAAAGGGCAACGAGTTCGTTTGCAATCATGTAGAACCATATGATGCTCATGATGAATCCACCAAGTAGCCAAGGGATTAAGTATCTTTGTGGTGGACGATCAGGTTCTGTGTTTTTGTACGCGAGAAAGCCAAGAGTAGATCCAAGCGCAATACCGACTAAGTAGGCTACAACTTGAGCTTCAACACTAGTACCATCTTGGCTGTTCCAAAGAAAAGAGAGTAGAACAGGAGCCAGCGAGACACTAGCCACTGCATATGTCTTTGACCAGCTATCTTCCTCGATTAACGGGATTGTTAACCTTCTAGGAACCGTCAGTGGAATTTCCAGCAAGGAACTGAATTTAGAACAAAACGAACTATCGACTTCTGCACCGTCTTCAGCCCATCCCCATGGAGGTCTTTCTTCATCATGAACACTGGCTTTTGCAAAATGGTTTGAATAGATGGCTACATTTGTAGCCCACATCCACTGTGGCAGAGAATCATGCAGCTGAGGTGGACCTTCATCGGTGTCAAGTTCTAGCAAGGGGCTGTACATAGGAATATCTTCTTCAACGCTTGGAGAGAACACACTTCCTTGCATTGGGAGCAGAGGCGTAATAGAATCCAGCTTCAACCTCCTTGAATGTTTTCTCAAAATCTCATTTGCAGCCACGAGAAAAGCATAAAGCACATAGATCGAGACAAACGCAACAGCAATACTAACAGTCACTTTACCGAACATCAAAATCACCATCAAAGACACCAACGTGAACAGAAAGAAACTCAAGTCTCTGATGAAACATTTCTTATCGATCTTAACTTGTTGATCCGCAACACAAAGCGAAACAATCCCAACAACGACACAAGTAACAAACACCGCACCACCCAGGACGCTGTTAAGACCAACTTCGCCTTTGTCTGAGCCAACAAAAGCAGCTATACTCGCAAACACATCAGGCGCTCCATTACCAAGTGGAAGTAAAGTAACACCAGCAACAGTTGGAGGCAACCTCAAAAGCTTCGAAAGCTTCTCCAACGAACAACAAAAGTAATCAGCAGCAGTATTACCCAACAGATAAAACAAACCAACAAGCCAAACTCCTAACACTATATAACCAAAGATCTTGAAATCTCCACAGGAGCAGTAAAAGAACTTGAGGTAATCAAAGAAGCCATCAGGAGAGCAAATCGGATTCGCTTTCAGGAACTCGCATTGATCAACATAACCTCTGTGTTCATTTAACCCAGAGCACAGTACAGTAGCATCACCTCTCAAGCTACTATTACCGGAACCATTAATATCAACATCATTCAAATGTCGACGAATTACAGTAAATCGGCTAAACCCACTACTGAATTTATCTTGAGAAACAAAGCCTCTGCGACTACTATCAACGAAAGACAGATTCTTTAACAAAGGGTTTCTGAGTATCTCCCTCTGATCAAAGAAGAAGATGAATAGGATAATAGCGCAAAGCCCATTGAAAATCCCTCGGAATTTAGGATTGCTCGAGCTATACAGATAATTCACAGCTCTCATTCTCTAAATTTGGAACTTGTATTTCGATCAACACAATCTATCAGCCATAGATCATGCGACAATTCAATGAAAAAACCAGGAAAAGGGCCTAGGGTTTCAAAAGTGAGAATTTTTAAAACCCTAGGATTGAATCAAAGATTCAAGTACTCACCGATATGAATCAACGTGATTTCTGATAAGAAAAAAAGAGAGCAATTTCTCTTCACGGAAAATCGATCGGTGAGAATTGAGAATCGCTTGTGTTGAATTCTTTACCTGCTTAATTCGCATTCAAATCGGGTGGGTTACGTTTGACCCGGAAACTAAAAGTTGATTCCTTGTCAACTGTTCTTCTAAATATGGGCGGGCATTTGCTTATCCGGTTCGGTTCTGGTTTAAAAATATGATAACTGATTCTGGATATTCGGTTTGGTATAAGTCGGTTCTTTTAATTTTTTTTTTAGAAAAATAATAACCAATAAATATCGATAAAACTTTGGTTGATTTCGGATTCTAATTCTAAATAGGTAGAACAAAATGAAACATGAAGTAATATTGATTCAGAACCAAAAATAACTATTTGAAATCTGACCTAAAAACCCAAAAATAACAAAAAGTACCAAAAAATAATCAAAATATTTTTAATTCTAATTATTTTGGTTTTTATATGGAACCGAACAAAATCAAAAACCAAACTGAATATAACCAATAACCAAAGTTTTCAATATGTTGGAACTGAGCGATTCTTTGTCCGGAACCGGAACCAACAAAACAAATTCTTTGAGTTGGTTTAGTTCAGTATTTCAGTTTCAGTTATTATGTCCAGAGTTAGTGATAACTAATGAATACATACTAAATTTTGGTTTGGTTTTAGCTTAATTCCAGTTCTCAAAATGTGTGACCGAATTAGTCTCAAAATAGTATTGTTTGATTCTGAATGATTAGTTTTTTAAACAATAACCAAATACCTGAAAAATGTGATTACTTGTAACCAAGTAATTAATATATTTTTTAATACTAAAAGTTCCTATTTGATATTTTTGATTTTTGGAACAGCTGAACTAAACCAAAACTCGAACTTACCTAAATTTTATAACAGAATTGTTCTATTTTAGAACCGAAACCGAACCACTTCGGTTTTGCTTGCTGAATTCGGATCCTAACAGGGTGGGTTTATTTTTGACCCGGATAACAAAAACCAAAAACATATGACACGTAACAAAACCATATTTTTTCGTATTTATTCACGAGAGTGAAGCCAAAAAAATTAAAGCTTGAACCTTTAAGGATTGGGACACAGCATCAGCTTTCGTCTTCAATCCAATAATCAGTCATTGTTTAACCTTTTCTTTAAATTACACTCGTACACGTCTCTCTCTCTCTCTGACTCCTTTCAGGACTCCGTGATCGAAAGCTCAATTCTTCGATACGATCAAAGTTTGGTAATTTTCTCTGATCCTTAACTTTTGAATTTGTTGACTTTCTTTTGGTTTTTGTTATCTAATCGTTTCCTTTAATCCATGTTTTTGGGTTAATTTGCAGAGATGGGTTCTGCAAACAAAGAGTACGAGTTTTTGAGTGAGATTGGGTTAAGTTCTCACAACTTGGGAAGTTATGTTGGTGGTAAATGGCAAGGAAACGGACCTGTTGTTTCTACTTTAAATCCTGCTAACAATCAGGTTCGAGGTTTATACATGAATTTTGTTTAAGTATCTCTGGATAAAGTTTCATAATTGAAGTAGAGAATCAAGAGTGATTTGTGTCTAGAGATCAAATTGAGGACTAAATTACAACTGTGATTCTTGTTCTTGTTGATGGAAACACACTCGTAGTTGGATTAGGCTTTTGATTGTGTTTGGTTTAGTTTTGTATAGTGATGTCTACCAGATTGCTAAGTTTTTTAATTTGACTGATGTAGCCAATTGCTGAAGTTGTGGAAGCTTCTCTGGAAGATTACGAAACAGGTTTGAAAGCTTGCGAGGAAGCTGCCAAAATATGGATGCAGGTAAATTCCCAAGTTCATTAACTGATTTGCGCTTGCATGTTTTGTTGAGCAAATATAGATGGCTAATTGGAGGTTTTGTTACAGGTTACGGCACCAAAGAGAGGTGATATTGTGAGACAGATCGGAGATGCACTAAGATCTAAACTTGACTATCTTGGTCGTCTTCTTTCACTTGAAATGGGAAAGATCCTTGCAGAAGGAATAGGAGAAGTGCAGGTATGTTTATTTACTCAGCTAAACTTAGTTTCTTATTACTCAGGTACATTTAAGGTTACCTATTTCAGATACTACTAGCAAAACTTTTTAGTGAAATCAGTTTTGTGACTCATAATTCAACAAAATGGGAACCTATGATATGCGCACGCTGATACAAACTGAAAAGCTGCTTATTCATAGAGCTAGAAATAACACATTTTAGTCTTTGCAGGAAGTTATTGACATGTGTGATTTTGCTGTCGGTTTGAGCAGACAACTCAATGGCTCAGTCATACCTTCAGAACGTGAGTTTTAGTTATGATTTTCTGTAAAACTTATATATAACATATCATCTCTGTAATTAGCTATATCATTGTCAAATTTCCCCTGATAGACACTTGGATTGGGAGTTACTTGTTGTCCTTTGTTTCAAATCTTACTGAAACATGCATTTTTAAACTCGTATTATTTTTTCGTTGCAGGCCCTAACCACATGATGTTGGAGGTGAATTGCCAGTTTGTTTCGACAGAGTTGTGAGGATACACTTCTTATGACATGATTAACATTCTTCTTGGCAATTGTAATGCAGATGTGGAATCCTCTTGGAATAGTTGGTGTTATCACAGCGTTTAACTTTCCATGTGCAGTTCTTGGTAAGTTTTGTCTCCTATTTGAAACTCTAATGAGTGAATATGACTCTGTGTTCTCTTACTTTTTATTTGACACCCTTTTTTCTTCTAATGTGGTTGATGAGATTGGTCATGAAACTCTGCCATTATACTGACACAGCTCTCATATGGTCCTATCTGGATTTAGCCATGCTGAGAAGTCATATATATAAGTGATAATGCAATATTGATAACCTTCTGCTTCTGCTTTCCTTTGCTGACGTGTATGGACAATCTTGTGGTATTGCAGGTTGGAATGCTTGCATTGCACTGGTCTGCGGAAACTGTGTAGTCTGGTAAATAATGACTTTAATGGAGTGACTTAACATTAGTGTTGACAGTGAAAATTTGTTTTGGTTTGATTAGTGTGGTTAACACATGTGATTCCACAGGAAAGGTGCTCCAACTACCCCGTTGATAACTATCGCAATGACCAAGCTAGTAGCTGAAGTTTTTGAGAAGAATAATTTACCTGGTGCTATTTTTACTGCCATGTGTGGTGGTGCTGAAATTGGTGAAGCCATAGCCAAAGACAAACGCATACCCTTAGTATCCTTCACTGGAAGCTCCAGGGTACTTTTTTACTATAATCCACCATCCAAACAAGCAAACTGAGACTACTCGTTAATGCCAATATCTTCTGTTTGAATGTTTCCATTATGCATAGGTGGGCTTAATGGTACAACAAACTGTGAATGCAAGATCTGGAAAAACTTTGCTTGAATTGAGCGGAAACAATGCACTCATAGTCATGGATGATGCTGACATACAGTTAGCGGCTCGATCTGTTCTATTTGCTGCAGTTGGAACCGCTGGCCAACGCTGCACAACTTGCCGTAGACTGGTAACAAAATCTAATCCCCTTACAGCTTTGTTACTACTACAATCCCTTTTGTTCAATGCTTTAAATGTTGTTCTTGTCTATAAAAGCTTTTGCATGAGAGTGTCTATGACCAAGTACTTCAGCAACTGCTTACTTCATACAAACAAGTCAAAATCGGTAATCCTCTTGAGAAAGGAACATTATTAGGACCATTACATACTCCTGAATCAAAGAAGAACTTTGAGAAAGGAATCGAAGTCATCAAATCCCAGGCAACTACCTCAACTCTTTATGCTTTGCTGCGTGTTAACTTTTTCAACCTTGATCACTCTAAAACCTGTTGTGTATTTTCAGGGTGGTAAAATACTAACAGGCGGTAAAGCAATCGAAGGTGAAGGAAACTTTGTGGAGCCTACAATAGTTGAGATCTCATCAGATGCTGCTGTTGTGAAAGAAGAGCTATTTGCTCCTGTTCTATATGTTCTAAAGTTCAAGGTAAAAACAAAATCTCTAAACTCATCCTTCTTCTTACAGAAACAGACTTCAAAAAGTTAAAATTTTCTTCTTGACAGACATTTGAAGAAGCAGTTGCAATAAACAACTCAGTCCCTCAAGGTTTAAGCAGCTCAATATTCACTCGTAACCCTGGAAACATCTTCAAATGGATCGGGTAAGATGCTATAAAAAGTGTCTCAGTCTTTCTGGTTATTGATTTTACTCAAAGATTGATATCTCTGTGATGGTTTTGTGCAACTAGACCACTGGGAAGTGATTGTGGCATTGTGAATGTGAACATACCAACGAATGGAGCTGAGATTGGTGGAGCTTTTGGAGGTGAAAAAGCAACTGGTGGTGGTCGTGAAGCTGGAAGTGACTCATGGAAACAGTACATGCGTCGATCCACTTGGTAAAAAAAAACTCTACACTTATTCTTTTCATTGCAAGATTTCCGGTTTAAGTTTCTAATTTGTTAAACCGGTTTACATTTTGACAGTACAATCAACTATGGGAACGAGTTACCTCTTGCGCAAGGCATTAACTTCGGTTAGAGTCTCAGAGATGTACCGGTTAATGTTACTTGGGTTTAATGCTTTGTATTGTATGATTTGGACTTCAAACATAATGACGCCTTTAATTATAATAATAAAGTGTTATTTTAAAAATTAATTTGCAATACAAAACGTTTATTTCGTGGAAATTGTCTAATAAATGTTCTGTTAATTTTACTTAGAAATTATAATATTTTGTGGAAGCTAGAAGTTTCGTATAATTTACGATATTTGATTAATGATTAGTGAAGATTAAGATCAAATTAGAAAAGTGGTCCCACTGAATCCAATCTTACTGTACAAATAATCTTATCGTTAATCCATTTTTGGCATTTCCACATGCAAAATTGTAAGAATCATTAACATTAAAACCAAATATATATATATATATATATATTAATAAATACATCTCAAACAAATAATGATCATCATTTTTTTTATCGAGAAATAATGATAATATGATTGTAATAAATTTTGTCTTCTTATTCATATTCATTAGTAACTAAATCATAAAATGTTATCCATAATTCAAGTTTTAGATAAGATAACACAAATTACCTATAATAAGCATTTATCTTTTATTTTGTAAACATTAGATCTCGATAAGATCCGATCCTTAACCTATAATCCATCCTTAAAATCTCTTTTTTAAACTACCATAATGCAACCGATAGAAATCGAAGTGTCAAATCATTAGCTGAATCATCCTAACCACCAGACTAATAGCAACTCGACAGTATTTATCCTATTTTAAAGATCGTTAAACATCCATTTTTTTACAAAAATTCGATTCTAAAAATTTGTATATCTCTGCATAAAATAAATTGAGATTTAAGGATGTTTCAATCTCATACCCCACCTAATGCTACTTGAAGAAGTTTAATTATATATTTAATTTTGGATCTAATTATTGTTAAAAAAAACACATAAAAACTATATGACTCATTGACCATTCATATCAACAATTGACACAATCAAACAATTAAACCAATTAAATGTCTCCATAATTTACTCTTATTTACAAAACACAGCTGTTTAATTAACCTTTTTTCTTAATTTCTTTTAAATTAATCACAAAGCAAATATTTCACGCAAACCTCGAATTCACACACACACTTTCTTCTCCTCTGTTTTATATTCGTCGCCGGAATATTCCAACCTCACACACCTCCGGTCAAAGCAGACATACAGCTTCCTGCTCCACCAATCATCACCGTAGCACAAATCTCTCCACCATCAACATTCATAATACTCGTCCTAGTCCTTGTCCTCGTCCTCGTCACCATAGAGGATAAATTAAGAATTAGTCTTCTCTTAAACATCTCTCCAATCTCTGATATTAAACCAATACTCGGAGATCGAGAAGAACCAAATTCACTGCAAATCTTCATATGTATCTCTAAAGCTTCGTTGACTCTGATCTTTCTCTGTTTTGTCTCGTTTTTTACAGCTTCAGAACAGAGTCCACAAATCATTTTTCCGATGTATAGATTACGAATGTTTTCTATATACTCTGTTGTGTATTCTTCTTTGAAACCACAACATTCACATTTAACGAATTTTGTCTCAGATAACTTTGATTCTACAATCGTTGTATACTTCACTGACATCTTCCGAATTCTGTATCAAAAAACACCAAAATTAGCCATTTTTGAAAAACAGAGACAATAACAACATAAAAGAAAACGAGTACAAGTGGTCTTAATCTAATGTCTAGTGTCTAGCGTTAAAGTCCACTAAAGGCAAGCGCACAATCAGAGATCGAGTCCCACCGCCTACGAAAGAGTTCGGACACTCAATTATGCTGCTATGCGAAATTAAAACATATTCTCCTAATCATCTTTATAGAGATATGAGTTCATGTTTTCGCCCCACTTGAATATCCGAAGATATACCATCCAGGAGAATAGTTCAAGTCCCCCGTAATTCAAGGTCTATCCGTGAACTATACCATCCAGAAGAGTTGTTCAAGTCCCCGTAAGATTTAAAAACTCCTAAATTACAAAAAAAGAAAAAACAACAATACCTTTTAAAAATCCAAATCTGCGATTTTGTTGTGTTGTGTGTATGTATGAATCTTATGTATTTTATGTATGTAAAAATTTGTGAATCTATCTCTCTTTTTCCCACTTTGTAACTTGTGCTCCACCGTTAAAAAGCTCTGAAAATAAAATCATTTCAGAAGAACAACACATTAAAAGATTTCTGGAGAAGAAGAAGAAGTCATTTGAGAGATTTCTCGATTTGAGTTAGTGAGAAGACAGAGAGGGTTTCGTCTGTATTTATAGGAAATGAATTATTAAGACTATTTCTTTTGTAGATTAGTCAGATTAATAATCCAGCTCAGCATATATTTAAGACGTATTAATCGCTGACACTGTTTGTAAATTACAAGTTGAGTCAGTGGTAATTTGTCAGCTCCACGTAAACTTTTTTACTTTGGTTGAATTTTAATTCTTTTTTTACATTAGCCGTTTATTTTATTATAAAATCGACAAAGCACGATCTATAATCAAATTGTTTTTATTAGAATTGGTGGGATTTAAACTCCTACCCGATACTAAGCTAGATCAGAGATATGCCAACTGAATCAAGTACTTTTTGGCTGGTAGAATTTTAATTGATACTCAAACTCCGACACTTTTTCTTTGTCAACGACAATATTAATATAAGCCACAAAAACCGGTCCATCAGCCAAATTCCTATATAAATTTTGTAGGTGGGATCTGATCCTTAATTATATTTGTGCACATGCCTTTAGTGTACTTACCACCAACAACCAGACTAGACGCCACTTGCAAACTCCGACACTTTTAATTTTTTTTTTTTTGTCAACATTGCATCGAAAAGATTCGATTCATAGCCTAAAACCCACCCATCCCTTTTTAAGCTATCATATTGCAGCAGATAGGAATCGAACCCGGATGTCAAATCATTAGCTGGATCATCTAACCGCCAGATCGAAAACAACTCGGCTTAATTGTTTTTTAATGATTGAAATTTTTATATTTCAAGCGAAACTACACTGAAATTAATGTGTACATAAACAAACATTTTAAATATTTTGGTCTGAGCTCGAAGTCAACTCACAATTAGTCACCCTTAATCGAGAAGTTACGAAGATGAACAAAAGGATAATAGACACGTGTACGCATAGCTAAAGAGATATTATGGCAAAATCTAACTTGAGTTGGAGTTGTGTTTGGGAAGAGAAGGTAACGAAGGCTCACGCTATAATTTGGTTTGTAACAAGCAACAAAGTGGCTCGACTTATTGACGATCGCTGAGCCAGAGACGTGGCTTAAGTTGCAGGCTTTTTCATTAGTTGATGAGCATCAGAGAATCCACCTGAAATGCAGAGACCAATAAGCAGTAGATGCCAAACAAAGACCCAAAAAATCATACCACTTGTCTGAGACATATTACATGATTCATGTTGCATTATAGAAGCAGCATAATCAGGAGTTGACGCAATTTAGATGTGCTTTATGAAGGAGCTAGTACACGAAAATACTCACAAACACACAGAAATCAAACATTTATATCAACAATGGAGTATTGAGATTTTGACAACAAACAAACAACACACAATAGATATGCTTACAAGTACAGAAGAGTATGAGACTATTCACCAGAAGCTGAAGGAGATTTCTCTGGAGAACAATCTGAACACTGCCACATGAAAATGGAAAGAATTCAAAGAATGGATATGTAAGGCTAATTATAATGACATTTCTATCGAGGGCACACCGAAAAAGGAAAGCTTTGTAAGGATTTTCAATCTTCTTCTTATTCTTCTTTCACTGTGACCGTCTCAAATGGGGAGCTGTATGATAACCTTCAAAGAAATCCAACACTGCAGCTTCGAGATTATCAACAGAGTATTTCAAGTAGTTTTCTGGATGTCTTCCACTCTCTATATGTCCCTTATATCTTCCAAGAAAGGATCTATAAGCCGGGATTAGATGCTCTGATAAGGCTATCCTGAGTTCTTCTCTAAGCTGAGTATCTGGAACTGACCATGTTGATTGAATTCTGTGAACCTCTTCAAACATTGAATTGAAAGCTTTAAACCTTTCTCTTACAGCACTTCTCGATACACCGGAAGAGAAGCTTCCACTCACATGTAATCCTTCATCTTTCAAACTATTCAGAACTCTGACCCATGTTGCTCTTTGATACTTGGTGGCTGCGTGTCTAAATATTCCGGTCAGCCTTCTTAGATACTTGTCTCCAATCAATTCTCTTAGCTCCGGTGAGCTTTTGACCTTCTGAACTATGTAATGGATATTGTTCATGACGAAGATGTGGGATAAAGGTTCGTCTTTGTAGTGCAAAGACTTCTCTTCTAGATTGAATTGTAACATCACCGTAGTATATATCATATGCAAAGATAATGGAGACATTCCTTCAAGCTCACTGAGATCCATATCGGGTCTGTTTGGATCATTGGTACATTTCAAACCAGGGCAAGGTTTTGACATGATGAGATCAATCAATGTTTGCCTATAGTCTGCGATCAAGTTGAGGTAATTCATCACATACCTTGTCAATGGATGTATAGTTCCTCCAGGGACAGGAACTACTGATGGTTCACGAAAAACTGCATTCTCGAATTCAGTGAGTATGCCTCTTGCTGCTTCAGCTAATCGTGATTGAATCTCTGTTGCTTGAACAAGTATTGGTTCTGATAACTTTGAATTGAAGATCTCTTCCATATCTGGCAATAAATCTGTTAAAGCCTCGTGCAAATCAAGGATCTTAAAGAGTTTCTCAGGTGCTCTTCTACTAATGCTTATAGCTTCAGGGAAATTGAAAAGTTGCAAAGCAGAGCCTTTCACAATCTCCATGAAACATGTTTCTTCCATAGTACCATCAAAAACCTGCTCACAGAGTCTCTTCTCGCTGGCGAAAACAACTCTAACGCAAACCTTCGCAGCACGAATCCATCGCTTAATCTTCACTTCCACAGCTTCCCAATCAAGTCTCTGCACATCTCCAATTCCTAATCTCACAATCCCTATCTGCTTAAAAATCGTTTCCATGGCGGATTTCCTCACGTTTCCATATACCTGAACACACTCACGAGAGTACCCAGCTCCGATCATTCGTTGAACGATCGATCTTAAATCAGAAACAGCTTCAGGTGATATCAGATCGATCTCACGTATACTGCTATTAGATTTGCTACTATTCCTTCTACTCCTTGATAACCGGCGCGAACCAGAACCCGAATCCGAACCCGAATCATCTGGAAGTTTCAGATCCAGTGGTTGTTGCTCTTCATCTTCGTTACCATCACAAGCAATCACACTATTCTCATCTTCATTTTCAACATACGAAGAAGCAAAAGAGGAAGAAGAAGACGATGATAAATCGAGAAAAAGAGAATCAGGTTCAAAAGTAGAAGTCTGAGAAAGAAGAATGTTTCTCAACTCATCTTCAAGCCTAGCCATAGCGATTTGTATAGTTGAGTTAGCTGATTTAACCTCATCGGAGATAGAAACTGAAGAAACATGCCTTTGAAGTTCATCAACAGCTCGTAAGTATCGATCTACTTCATCTCGATCACTTCGAAAAATCAGATTCTCTTTAGCTTCTTCAGAAGTTGTTGAATCCCAACGAAGTATTATCGACTCCGCCGATTTCAACGTATCATCGCCATGATTCTCGGATGTTGCCATATTCAACAAATCTAAAGCAAAATTCTGATCAGAGTTTGACTTCACAGATCAAAATTAGGTTTTTGATTTCCCCCTTTGGAAAGAGATTTAGGGATAGATTATACTGAGAGAGAACAACACAAGATTGCTTTGTGAATTTTTAAATCGAACAAATCAATTCGTTTTTTTTTTTTTTTTCCACAAGAGTCAATAGACTATTCAACGCTTAGCTCGTGGGCTGTGTTTTTTTGTTTGTTCTTTAAAATTGTTTTAAAAGATAAAAAAGAATTCTTTGGGAATTCTTGCCGGCGGCATGAACTTACCGGAAAAACTGAACACTCCGGCGGTTTATATATATTATTTTTTTCTTAATGAGAAAATAATTTAGACAATAATTAATATATATATATATATGTATATTGCACTTTTTATTTGAAATTCGATTTACATAGTTATATTTTTTATATAATAGGATAAGTAAATTAAGATTTTTTTGATTTAATTAGTCAATAATTTAGTTAGATAATTATACATATGTATATCTGAAATTTTTATTGAATTTAGGTATTAAATAAGATTTTTTGAATTAGTTATTGAAAATAACAAATGTGATATTTTGGTTCCATTTTATAGTATATTCATCATTATCACTAAACAAATAATCTATCATTACATTTAGACAAAATTTAAATGATAAAGATACCTGCCGACATACAAAAAGAACAAACATAAAGGATAAAACTTAACAATAAATTGTGTAAGAGGATAAAACATCTAATATATATTAATTATTCATACTGTTTCATTCAGAACTACAATAGTATAAAATAATTTATGTATTGATTGGTTTGATTCGGTTGTCTTATTGGTCTTTTTTTTCTTTCTTTCTAATCAACTGAAAATAAATGAAAAAAGAGGGCATATCTTCTAGGAGTGGATATTTTAACCGAATCAGAATAACCAAAATTAACTAACTAAATTTAAATTAAACCGAGCCAAACAAAAATGTATACACAAACTATTTGGTTAAAAATCTTTTCAATTTGAATGGTTTGGTTCAGTTCCGTTTGAAAATATATCAAACCGATAAACCAATATATTTATTTTATCTATTTATTAATGATATTATTTAATATTTTAAAATTATTAATCTATGTTAACACGTTGATTATTTTTAATTTTTCTTAATATAGTAAAGTTTATTGTTTCTAACCCTTAGTTAAACAACGTTATTATTTCTTTTTTTTAAAAAAAATTAAGAAATCTACATATATATTTTTTTCTTATCTTATTATTAAAACTTCATTTTTTCTTTAAGTAAAATAATTGATTTAGTTGCGATTCAACTGGTTTTTATTTAACTACACTAAAATCAAACTAAACCGATTCAAACCAAATATAAACCGATCTAAACTAAAGCCAAATTATAATATGTTTGGTTAGATTTGATTAGAGCTTTTATGTAACCAAAATAACCAAACTAAACTAAAACCAAGCTATAATCAAATTAAACCGAAATGCAACCCTAATATCTTCTTCCAAAATTATTACTAATATATCTAATCACAATTTCAATGTTATAGTTATTATGTTTGAAATATAAATTTGTGCAAAAAATGTGTAGTTTTGATAAGACTCGTAGTTGTATTGCACTTAACAAAAAGATAATTACATTTTTACACCGGATCAATCCACTGTTATTTATACTAATAATAAATTAAACGAGAATATAAAACATTTATAACTACTATGTGAAATGCATTACTATTTTAAATAAAATGTAATTATTCGGTAAGTGATATTCACTTGATTCATTATGTGTTCACACAAGCCTATCACTACTCAAGCTCATTGTACTTAAAGTGCCAATCTTTAGAAAACTTGGCATGTTTTTTCATACTTTCCATGTTGATCTAATTTTATTCAACGAGTTTATATATAAATGAATTCATGTATATGTATATGAGTTCATGTTTATGTTTATGTACTCATGCCCATATCTATGAAATGTTGTTTTGATTTTATTTGATTAATTTATGTATAATTGAATTCATGTATATGTTTATGAGTTTATATCTATACTTATGAACTAATATCTATGCATATGAATTTATGTCTATGTTTATGAACTCATATCCATATATATATGAACTTATGTTTATGTAGTGACATGAAGATTTATGAGATTAAATCATGATAACATGTTTGACTTGTTGATTTCAGATTTGAGTTAAATCAAAATTAATATATGAACAAAATGATCATATGGTATGCCACAAATGTCACTGGAAATGGCATAAACCAAAAGAAAAACATTTTGAAATTTTAGACAATTTCAAAACTCAAAAAGTATATTAGACAATTATTTATAAATAATATATCGTATCTATAAGACAAATAATATAATTTTACAACTAAATTATTGAATATATTACATTGTTTGGAAACACTAAGTAATTTGTTTTAAAATAGTGAATTCAAATTTTTTTTTTTGTAAAAGTTCCTAATTATAATTTCAAACAATTCACTTTGTTCTTTTTTTTTGTTGGTGCACGACAATTCAGTTTGACTTGGGCTGGGCTGTCAACAAAAAATTATTACTCTTTATTGGGCTTGAGCTTGGCCATAAAAAACATTGAGCTCAATAACAATGATTGGTTAGTCACATAACAAATATAACAGCAGTGTGAAATTAGTATTTACTCTTTGTCTGAAGAAGAAATCGTCCTACTGCTATATATGGTCACTTAGTTTCGTACGGTCTTTCTTTACTCCATTAGAGAGAGAGCGTGCAATACTTATCTCTTACCTCTCTCATTAATTTTTTTTTTCTTTTTTCCTTTTTCTTTTTTTTTTTCTTTTTTCTTTTTCTTCTTCTTTTTTCTTACTTGATTTTGAACCCTAGCTCGCGAAACAAAAAAGAGAAAGAAGAAAGAAAAAAAATGCAGAATCAAAGGCTTAAGCAACAACAACAACAACAACAACAAGCAATGATTCAACAAGCTATGATGCAACAACAACATCCTTCTCTTTATCATCCTGGTGTTATGCCTCCTCCTCAGGTTTTTTGTTTTGATCTGTAATTCATTTCCATTTTATTGCTATTAGCTTTGATTCTTTGCCTCATTTCGATTTAGGGTTTGGTGTGAATTTCTGTTTCCCTGGTTTCAATTACTGAGCTCTGTTGCCTAAATTTTCGAATCATTTTGAGCTATGGCTAATACCATGGAATGTTTTGAGTTTTTGATTAGGGTTAGGGTTTGGTGTTAGTAACTCGGTTTATTTGAAGATTTCTGTGTGTTTTCTGTTTCATTTTGCTGGGTTTTCGTTTACTTAAGTAATATAGATTTTGGCTTAGGAAAGATGTGGCCTTGTTAGTTACTCTCAGTCATCTCTAAATGTTTGCTTATGGTTTCATATATTTGTAGATGGAGCTTTTACCAAGTGGAAACCTTCCTCCTGGATTTGATCCAAGTACTTGCCGTAGTGTGTGAGTGTTTTGATTTAGATGATTTTGTTACGTTTTTGGCTTTTGTGTATTGAATCCTTATATCATTCTGTGATATTGCAGGTATGCTGGCAACATTCATACTCAGGTCACAGAGGTTCTTCTTCAAGAGATTTTTTCAAGTACTGGTCCTATTGAAAGCTGTAAACTCATTAGAAAGGATAAGGTGGAGTTTTGAAAACCTCCTTTCTCTTTTTTATTGGTTTATATAGAATGTTTCTTTTCAATAATGTCTCCATAATTACTTCCTCGAGCTAATTTCTAGACATGATTTTTCACAGTCATCATATGGATTTGTTCACTACTTTGATCGAAGATCTGCTGGTATGGCTATAATGTCCCTTAACGGAAGGCACATGTAAGTATCTGATATTAATAGTTCAAGGTCTTGTTCTACTATTTTCCATACATTTTCTTATGTTATAATACTGGATTTCACAGATTTGGACAGCCTATGAAAGTTAATTGGGCGTATGCCACTGGTCAAAGGGAAGATACATCAAGTGAGTTATGAGTTGCACGAATTAAATATCAAGGGTTTGCATTTTGTTGGCTTGTTCTTTGTGTGAGGCATGATGCTGAATTGTTTTTTTCTTTTGTTCCATAAATGCAGGTCATTTCAACATTTTTGTTGGCGATCTCAGTCCTGAGGTTACTGATGCTGCATTGTTTGAAAGCTTTTCTGCCTATAATAGCTGCTCGTAAGCTCTTGTGCTGAACCAACTGATTTTTGTTACTATTTTGGTTGCTTAAGAAAATAGATCGATTTAGCTCAAATTTGTATATATTGTCCAACAATCTTATATATAATATCTGTTATACATATGTTAGGGATGCAAGAGTAATGTGGGACCAGAAAACTGGACGCTCAAGAGGCTTTGGGTTTGTTTCCTTCCGTAATCAGCAGGTTTGTATTCTTCAAATCATATCTGACTGTTTGTTTTAGCTCCATTTTTTTGGTTTTTATATTGATTTTCAAATGTTAATATAATTTGCAGGATGCTCAAACTGCCATAAATGAGATGAATGGTAAGTCATATAGCAGCTTATCGTCTTAGAGCTTCAAGGTTCCTTTCTGTGAACAATGGTTTCTTCATGCTGATAGTTCTTATGATGCATTTAGCTGTATAACGTACAAAGGTGAAACTTGGTTAGGGTTCTGTGTATCTGCAGTTTATCTGTGTAGAATATATGAAGTTACATGCTCCTTTTTTGCTAATCAGATTGAGTTCGAAAAGAACTTGTTATAGTCTTTTTGGTAGTTTAACCTAAGGTTCTATGACCTCATCTTAGGTAAGTGGTTAAGTAGCAGACAAATCAGATGCAACTGGGCGACAAAAGGTGCTACTTTTGGGGAAGACAAGCATAGTTCTGATGGAAAAAGTGTTGTGGAACTTACCAATGGCGCTTCAGGTTTTCTTTTGATTATTGTGCAACTTCTAAAATTTTCATTCTCTCCCTTAAAGCAGAGTTTCAGGAAGAGTAATATGATTTAGTTCTTGATGGCACAGAGGATGGTAGAGAGATCTCAAATGAAGATGCTCCTGAAAACAATCCTCAATATACAACTGTGTATGTAGGAAATCTCTCTCCCGAAGTAAGTTACCAACTTAGCTAATTGCGTTTTATAAATACAGAGACAGCTCTTGCCTCTTTGTGTTTTCTTTTGTTTTTGGACACCTCGTGACAGTTGTCAATCATGCAGGTTACTCAGCTTGAGCTTCACCGTCTATTCTATTCACTTGGCGCTGGAGTGATTGAAGAGGTCCGTGTTCAGCGAGACAAAGGCTTTGGTTTTGTGAGATATAGCACTCATGATGAGGCTGCTCTTGCTATTCAGATGGGCAACGCTCAGCCTTTTCTCTATAGCAGACATATTAAGGTACTAACGTCGGATATGAATACTTAAAATCTAACTGTCTTTACATCATTCTCTGGACAGTGTTAGAAAACCAGAACCTAAAATCGATTTTCGCAGGATTTTCCCTAAAATCATTGTGTTGTTTCTGTGATTGATTGCAGTGTTCATGGGGAAACAAACCAACTCCACCAGGCACAGCCTCAAATCCACTTCCCCCACCAGCCCCAGTCTCAGTCCCTAACCTATCCGCAATGGACCTCTTAGCCTACGAGAGGCAACTAGCTCTAGCAAAGATGCATCCTCAGGCTCAACATTCTCTAAGGCAAGCAGGTCTTGGAGTCAATGTTGCTGGAGCAAGTGCAGCTATGTACGATGGTGGCTTTCAGAATGTAGCTGCGGCTCATCAGCAGCTCATGTATTATCAGTAATAAACTCTGTTCACAGGCTCTGAGATACTCTTCTTAATTTTTATCATCTTCTTGCTTTCTGTAGACCTTATACAGCAGTTTTATGTATGTGTCTCTTATTTATAAGTGTTTGGTTTTGTTTATGTATGCTCAGTTTGTAACCTGTTGGTCTTTTACTTGAATTGTAGACCAAGCAATAAGATAACATGTAGTCATGTAATAAAAGGGATTTGGTTTTTTGTTCAAACTTAATCAAGGTACTGTTTGATATATGTATACAACCTTACATGTGTTTCAGGAGACATAATACTGAACATATCAGTGAATATATTTACATAATTACACTCATCGATCATTTATATACACATAAATTAAAATCTTACATAATCACATGCAAGATTTGTGTCTCTGTCGGCTAGTTCAACGGTCCAATGCATTCATCACAATCCTGCAAAAGTACATACACATAATATTATAGATTCTATACATCAAATTGCTTCATAAGTGATTTTATGAAGATGAAGTCACTTAACCATTCATAAGTTGTGAGACTTGTAGCATCTGCTTCGCCGCAGGAAGGGATTTTATCGGCGGTGAACGGTCCCAAATCATCACATGGTGTTCCGGCTGCAAGGAGTGAGATTACAACACATTAATATTACCGCAAATTTAATCGACATGGTTTCTGATACCATATCGTATTGTATAAGAATGAACATATACTAATAATAGATTCTTGTAATTAATATAGTTTAAGATAGAGGAAGAGAGATAAATACGGGTTAAAGGGGTCCTAGGATTGCTACTTGACCCGGTTGGAGAATCCGGAAAACGACCCGGTTCCATTTTCAATTTGTGTAGACCATGCACATTGTTATTTCCTTTGGTTACAACAAAAATGCTTCTGGTGACTTGATCATTGGTGAGAGGTGAAGGAGATCGGACGGTGGATGATGAATCATGCTTTCTCAATTTTCCGAGACCATTTTCCGGCGTCGGTCCGGCAACCGTTTCATCCCACAGCTTGTGTAAGAACCCCATCCGGATAACAAACTTATCAAAAAAAAATACTATGTTTAATATTTTAGAAGTGTTTTTGGATAACTTTCTTTCTTTCTTGTTTCTTCTGTGATGAAAATGGTTTTATAGAGGTTGAAAGAAAGAGAAGCATTGAATATTTTTAGTGAGGTTAATTATTAGCTTTAGCTTATTTAAGAAGGTTTTAATTAAGGATTAAGATGTGCTTAGTAATCAATAGTTTCTCTTATCTCTCCATGATTTGTTGTTGTTAAATCGATAAGATCTAATCTAGTGATTCTCTAAATTCGAATTGCGGTTGGAATGCTATAAAGGTGAACAATTAACCAGTTAACCACCTCTAGTGTGCTTTAGAAATAGTAAATGTGTCTAAATTTAGAATCACAAACTTGTGAAATTTGGGTTTAAGAATCACAAAGACTTCAATCATGAGTCATTAGAATTAGAGAGGTTTAAAGGCATTCAAAGTTCAAAGCTTTTTAGTTTGGCCATGTTTACAAAGATGACAATAACATGATTATGATGATAATAATGTCATAAGTTTTATATGAATTCTAAATTTACACATTCCCATAAGACACAACAACAAGAAGATCAAATCCTAATCCAGCAATCTAGAATAAGATAAGAACATTTGTGTTCAATTGGTCAGCTACTTACATCGCCATTATTCTTCACATTGCGATCATCATCATCATCATTATCAATGATCCTTCTTTCTCCTCGCCTGCTTCTCTCTTCCTCCTCTTGATTGCTTTGTGTTATCTCCATTTGAGTTTTTAAGAAGTGCATTCTCTGTAACTCCATCTCTTTAGTGAATTTCATCCTCTCTTTTTCCAGTTCCACCATTAGCTTAAGCTTTGCAGTTTCTGCTTTCTCATAAGCTTCAGTGAATCCAAGTATCGCCTTCGTAACTTCCCCAACTCCACTTCCTCCTCCTCCTCCTGGCTTATCCATCTTCAACCTCTTTGGCAGCTGAAATGACAATGGTTGTGGTGGTGGTGGTAGACTCTCAGCTGAATCAGGTGAAGGAGACTCAGGTTCAGGATCAGACTCAGACTCAGTTTCAGAAGTACTTCGTTTCCTGAAATGCCATCTCATTGAATCAGAGCTTCTCTTCAAATCCCCTCCTCCTCCTTGTTGAATCTGATTTCCTTTAGCTTGACGTTTAAACAGATTCGAACGAAGAACTCCCATTGGAGCTTTCTCTAAAGCTCTCGAATTAGGAATTGTGTTAGTACCTCCAATCAAACTCTCAAGCTTCTTAAAGAATACCCACTTACTAGATCCATCACCAGAAGCAATTTTAGCTTTCTCTTGCTTATACTTCTTCTTCACAGTATCAATTCTATTCTTACACTGAATATCAGTTTTAGGATACTTGCATTGTCTACTATCATTCACAATCTCAGCTACTTCTTTCCATTGTTGTTGTTTCAAAGTTCCTTTACCTGGTTCAGAAAATCGATCTCCCCAAGCATCAATTAAAACCTTCGTAGCTTCTTCGCTCCAACAATCATCTCTTCCTCCACCTCCACCACTTCCTCCACCTCTTCCGTTTCTGTTACCACCACCACCGGTTGCAGGAGTATGAACCACTAACGCTAAAGACGAAGATTGAGATGAAACAACCGGTGGTTTTGGTTTCTTCGCAATAGCTACCGTTACGTCGTTTGTTGGCAAAATTGATGGAGATGATGGAGTTGTTGGTGAAAGAGGTGAATCTCCGGGAGATGGAATTGACTGAGTCTCGTCGTCTTCCTCCATTAGCCTCGATCGGAGAAGAGAAGAATTTGAGATTCGATAATTTTGGATCTATGATTCGCTTCACCGGCGAGAAGATAAGGTCACCGGATGGGTTAGTCTCCGTTATTGACCCGATTGTATGTAAATTGACGAAAAGACCCTTCACTTGTTTCCTTTATAACAACCAACACAATCTTTATAATCGTATGGTATTATGGTAATTTAATATATTGCTACTAATGTATTTATTCTTTTCCTATTTTTATTTGGAATACTGAATAAGTGAATATACACAACGGATTTTAAAATTTGTCCAATCGAGTTTTTTCCTCGTTATTCTATTAAAAAAATTATTTAAAATGAAAAAAATAATATTATTTTGTTTGTTAGGTGGGCTGTCACAAGCCGAAAAGAACAGAAACATAAAATATTTAAATAGTCCAATGGGCCTAAAAGGCCCAACATTTAGGCCCAACATAAGAAAATTTAAATTGAGGGCTTAAAGAGGCCCAGTAAAAGAGATTATATAAAAGGCCCATAAAGGCCCAATATTATGACTTCAGTTCACTAGTGACTTCTAGAATTCAACTCTAGAACTTTCCAGCTTACTGATGTGTCCTTTGTATATATAACAATGGAGCGATTCATCTCCGGAATTCAATTCTAAAAAATTTCAATCAGAACGAAGAACTTGATTTTCAGGTAAAATTTCTAGATTCTCTGTTTCAATTCTCTTATAGACACTATTTTCCCGGGAAAATTTCTGTTACTGAAGATTACCGGATTTTTGTTTTGGCGGCAGTTACTGTTGAAGAAAGATGAGTACCGTCGCGATTAACCACTTGTTTGGCTTGCCGGAGACAATTGAGAAGATGATCTTTCCGATTACCCGTTCCGGCGAAACTAACGAGAATCGAGAAGAGAGTAAAAATATCCCCATAGATATTTTAGAGACTCCTAACGAATACATGTTTTACCTCGATATTCCGGGAATCTCCAAATCCGAAATACAGGTATAACATAATCTCTGTGTAACAAAGATCATGTCCCTGCTTATAACTAGTCATGAATTACTCTCAGGTTGTTGGATAGGATGATTCCTCTAATGATTCAGAGCATTGAGTTCGATTCTTTCCCAATAAAAAAAATTTTAGGATGTGGGTGTAGGTTAGGTTATTGGATCTGATTTTGTCGATCCAGTTGTTGGAAAAAAAACGGACACCTGTATACGTGATCTCGTAGTTCCTACGAGGTGGAGGGTGATCTCGTAGTTCTTACGGGGTGGAGACAATGGGGTCGGTCTATGGATTTTTCTTTTTTTTGCCGCATTTCGCTCAAAGGGTTGAAGAAACTGATTAGGCAATGAGTGGAGACTTTTCTGCTAATTAGCTTTTGGATATGAAGCTATTGAAGTTGTGATTTGGGGATTTTGAATGTAGGTAACAGTTGAAGAAGAGAGGATATTGGTGATAAAGAGTAATGGGAAGAGGAAAAGAGAAGAGATTGAGAATGAAGAAGGAAGCAAATACATAAGACTTGAGAGAAGAGTTCTTCAGAATTTAGTGAAGAAATTCCGATTACCGGAAGATGTTGACGTGTCAGTTGTTACAGCTAAGTATCAAGAAGGAGTTTTAACAGTTACAGTTAAGAAGTTACCTCCACAACCACCGAAACCTAAGACTGTTCAAATCTCTGTGTCTTAATTTTGGTTTGTTATGTGTTTGGTTACTGTCTCTCTGTCTGTTTGTATGTAATTATGTCGTCTTTAAGACAGTTCTGTTTCTAATTTGTCACTCGTGCTTGTTTCGTTAAACATTGATATAGTTAAGTTGAAGGCATAGTGGTTCTATTGGGCCTTTTAACGGATCGTGGCCTTTCAAGGTTGAAGAAGTAGAGAGCCCAGTTGAGAGCTCGGCAGAAATTAGCCCACTAAGAGCCCAACTCACCGTTCGTAATTGCTTATACTTCTCCTATCGTGGGCCGTTTGTTTCGGATGTAGATCCAAATATATATCACTTGGGTCTGTTAGATCCAAATTTTGTTACCTATTATTTGTAAATAAGATGTTGTTAGTTATATTTTACTTAGTTTTTTCTTTCATATATAAGTTTTATTCTTTAAACGATATTATAGATATTCCAAACGTTGCTATATTAGGACCACTTCCATGGTTTTTGTTTTTTCTCATTGAAGGGCTAGACCAATTTTATGGTTGTATATAGTGCCTTATATGTCCAATAATTGCTAGAGAGGTGAAATTGTTGAAGTTACTTGCAGTAACAAAAATGTCATGAACTACAATAACACATTTGTGTTCATGTAGATTACTTTGTCAGTATTAATAGAATGGGCTAGATTCTAAATATGCATCGATTCGCGTGTACGTATTGGGCTATCGTCTGTTTATCTAATAAGAATAAATTCAATATTAGATATATACTCCATAGGTTTCAGAAAAAGTGTCGAGAAAAATATAATTTACAAAAATTGACATTCTAGAAATCCAATGTAATTTTTAACTTCTAATCAAAAATTTTAACATAGAATATAGCAAATTATTAGTTTTGATTATTAGGAGTATATATAACTTCTTTTTTTTTAATTTATGTGAAAAATTTAAAATGATAAAGAAAAAAGTGACTCAATTGATTGTCTGTGGTCTAACTAGGTACTAGGTGGTGAGTTTGAATTTTATTATTTTGGTTTGAGCGTTTAGGCTATAGATGATGTTATGTTAGAGCCGAACTTGAATTTTATGGATCTCATTCAATATATAAAAGAAATGATAATAATGTAGGACAATTGAAAACAATAAAATTTATGTTGGAAAAAAACGATATCATAAACTAAAAAAACAACAAGTTAACAACTATGTTTATGAAGAATAACCATTCTTGCATATTCTCTGTAAAATTATTTATCAAAGTTGCATAATTAAGATTTCTAAGCATGTTTTTTTTTCTATTGATAACATAGTCAAATCTATTTAGTTGTAGTCGATTGTAGGTAAGACTTTATTAACTTCAAGTTAGAAAAGCTTCTGAAACAACTGAAATCGGAAGGTAAGCATTATCTTATATGCAACTCATACATTAGGATAACAATCCTTGATATCTTCAAAAAATTGAAATACTTTTGCAATTTTCAGAAATAAAATTATTCCTATCAATATCTGAAATATCTTTATGCTTAAGAAAAATTTCAATCTTAATACATGATATCCTCAAACTATTACCACTTGCTGAATTTAATTTCTCTGGGTTAAACAAAAATCCAAAAGTGCCTTTATACTCTTGAAATTGTTATAACCTTATATGAAATGAAACCAACGTTTGATCAACGTTTTTGATGAAATAATTAGTTATGAAATTCTCCTCCATGCTTAAAACATAACTATACATATATATTTGAAAAGAAAAAATTGTGACCCTTAAACTTTGGAGGCCATTCAAGTGTTTCATTTTCATAGATTCAAATCAATCTTGTTGATCCAATGAAAAATATTGATTAAAAAAAATCTAGAATGACAAAGAAACAACGTGTGTCATCAAATCATATAGGGTAAAGTAGCAGTATACGACAACATCCAATTAATTATTTGCATCATCATTTTCCGGTTGAGTTTTAATTTGGTTGGGTACTTCGAGTAAGTAGTATGTGTTAATTGGCTGGTCCTATCTATGTAAATAAGTGCATCCTCATATATGGATGAACATATACAAAATTTGATATTTCATAGTATAAAATTCTACTTCATATTTTAAATTACAAAATTGTTGATATCTAGCTTTAAATAGTTCGGCCAATTATCAAGCAGTTCAGCCCATTATTATCAAATCGAATTAACTAACTCACGAATCAATGTTGGGTTGGCTGAACAGGTTACAAAATAAGTCGGTTAGTAATGCGGAGCGATTAGAGCGGAACAAAGAGGAGAATGTGGTCAAAATAGTTACTCCTTTAGTTGTTTAACTTATCAATAAAAACAAATTTATCTGATCACAACTCCTTATATCGTTGGTTCATCAAACTTATATTCTGATTGATTGATCTACCATCATCAAAAATAAATAATTAATTTTTATTTTGAGCTCAAACACGACTAAAAGTTAACTTCATATATTTTGTATAGTTTATTTTAGGGTTAAATTATTTGTTTGCCTAATGATAAACTCTTTTTTTTTGGGAAAACTATAATACATATTTATTTTGTCAGAATTATCAATTTTAGTAGATTCAAATATTTATTATGGTAGATACTCCGCAAGTAAAACTCCAAAGATTTTTATTTTTTTTATTTTAAAACAATTGATTTATACACAAGGACAATCACATGCATGGTTAAGTCTTGTAGGCAACCACAGAAAATCTCCCATGATTTTTATTTGTCAGAAATCAATTTCAGAAAAGGACCACGATTCATTGAAACCCTACATCAACTTTAGACTTGTGGCAACCAGACGCACAACTACCAATCAATTATTGATTAGGGTTTACGATAGTACCAATCAAGTTCCCTTATTTTAGGCAAATTTAAGCAAATAAGTATAAGAGAATGAGAGCTAATACAAAATTATGATATTCTTGAGTCTTTAATAAATGATAATTTCAGTTTATTCACTTCATTAAACCTTTTTTTCTTTTTATATATGGTTGAAATACTAAACCAATATTTATAAGTAAATTAGAAAAAGAATAAAAAAAACAAGTGATCCAGTTTGTTTGTCTCTGATATAGCTTAGCATTAATGGTGAGTTCGAATCCTATCAAATTTTAATTAGAGTATTTTGATTATAGATCGAATCTTAAATATTAAATTAATTTTAATCTAGCTTAGTACTATGGTGAATTCGAATCTTATCAAACTCTAATTAATTAAAAAACTTTAGCTATACATTCAATTTTGTCTATTATATTAAAAAACCAACATAAAAAGAACATAGTAGATGATGTGGCTAAAGGTGGACGTTGCATTTCTTAGCAAAACGAGTATCACGTGCCAAACCTCTATTTTTCTTTTCTTTTATATTCTCTTTTCAGAAGTTTTTTTTTGGTTAAAATTTTTTAAAATAAAAGTGTGTTGTTGTAGAACCAAATTCTAGTAAAAAGATAGAAGAGTAAACTCATGTTGATTGCTTATCTATTTTTATAATTTTTCCTGGTTTGTCTCAAAATATTTATACCAAATAATTTAAATTTTTTTTTGGTCATGATCAAATAGCTTTAAGTTTGTTGTTAGTCTTTGCATGCCTCAATTCAGAAGATGTTTTAGTTATTTTTTTCTAAAATATATGATGTTATAAATTTGGGAAATTTTCAATACAAAAATTTGATTTTTTTAACCCTACTACTTATTCATATTAATTATAATATAGAAATATTTAAATAATTTCACAAAGTTTTTTAATTATTATGCATATATAATTTAAACATTAGATAACCAAAAAACAAGTGATTCAGTTGACTTGCTTTTAATCTAGCTTAATACGATAGTGAGTTCAAATCTCACCCAGTTTTAATTAGAAAATTTAGAATATGGATTGCATTTTTATCGATCCAATTTTTGACAAACAAACATTTAAACATCATATTATAGAAGACAGATGAAGTATTAGATGAAATAATGTTTTTATAATGTTTAGGGATAATATGAGTGTAATCATTTGTATGTACTTCTAATTACATTTATTCAGCCAATAAAATATTTATAGAAAACATTTTTTACTATTTTTAATTGGTGGGTAAAACATAGATCTGGTCGGATAAGGAGCGTGTGGACAATACGTGTAAGTTGAAACACATGATCGACGGTGATTTAACTTTGACCTAAAGTACTTTTGCAAATGGTTTTCATTTTTATTTTTTGGTTTTGTTATTTCTTAGCTATATTAAAGGACTTTTATTGACATGCTTTGTAGTTCATATTCTTTTACTCTTCCATGGTTTAACGTTTTAATTATTACTATGAATCATAAAATAGTATTATGGTTTAACGTTTTAATTATTACTATTAGTCATAAAATCGTATAAGAAGAATATTATTGTTTTAACTATTTGAAGTTTACTTTTCATTTTCTTTAGAAAATTATATCGAATTTGCATTACCAATCCAATTTATATAAATATTTTTATTCTATTACTATTTTATTTTTTATTAAACTTTTTATAATACTTTATTTATATATTAATATGTGGTCCATACAAATGTGAGTTCATAAAATAAAAACTAAAAAACAAAATGTAACCAACTATTTTTCATTCTTTTTTTTGAACGAGTCTTGATTATATTTTATTTCCATTTATTAATTTTCTTTGTTTCCATCTATATAAAATCTAAAAACTAAAATCTATTATACAAAAACCATTTCAAACTTTCCAAATTTTCATGGCTAATGTATTTCTATCCATCATTTTCTATTTATAGCGACAAAAACTGATTTGCCGTCCATAAAGTTATACAACAAAAGCAAGAATAAATTTGCATTACACACATATATATTTATTTATAACAAATTTTATTATAATTCGATATAAAGATATATTTAAATTTTGACCAAGAAAGATAGAGAGAGAAAGATACATTTACGTTTCTAATTAGGGTTGTTTATGTTATATTTGTTATTTGAGTATGTAGTTTATTTAGCATGAATGGTATATAAAATTTTCTGGATCTTGTGAATTAATGATGATTATTCATTATTTATTATCTCCATTATATTCATTATCTAGAACATTTAACCGTTTATTTAATCATTTTTCATTTACAAGCAATGCATGTTTACTGTAAAATTAAATTAGTTTCTTGACCTTGCTAACTTTTTATATTATTATTTTGAGTGATAATTTGTTAATATCATCGATCAAGCTCTTCTCAATGTAATGGTTTATATGACCCAACTGATTTTGAATCAAAAATTGGATCTCTCGCCGCTATAAGTAAAAAATTAAAAGAGATTTTTAAAATTGAGTTTTGGACTATAAATTAGTAGTTTTTGTCAATCTAATTATAAGAAAATAATAATTAAACAAACGTTGTTAGTGATTAAGTTTAGCAACGATTCCCGAAGTGTTTTTAAAAACGTTATATTCGATTTTCTTTTTCTATCAGCAATTAACTTTGAATTATATTAATCTATTGTTTACTCAAATTTAATTGGCTCCATCAAAACCTAATATCTGATTTTAATATGCATTGTTTGTGTTTGTATTTACTTCTCTGCATGTGTAGTTCATTTTAAACAAAAATATGAAAAAGTTATATGCATAAACTAAGTGAAACCTACGTCGCTGAAAAACAAATATAAAAAAAAATCTAATAAACTTAAAAAAGTGATAAAAGAAATAAAAAAGTAATAATGTAAAGGAAAATATCTTGAGAGTTGCATAGTCATCAAGTACATGAGCCTATAAATAGAGAAGCATGTTCATGGAGAAGATCACACACACAAACAAAGAAACACAAAACAATAAACACTTAAGAGTCATATTACATTGCAACAATGGCTCTTACAGTCAAAGGCCAATGGACCAAGGTATTTAACTCATTCATTGAGAGACTCTATTTCAATTAGTAACTCTCTTTATCGATGGATCTTATCTTAGTATAATTGTATATTGATAAGAATGGATATTGATATTTTTTGAAACTATATTGTTTTGAATCTATACTTTCTGTAATATAAAATTTTAGAGCATATTAAATGATCCAGATCTCGGATTAAATTTTGTTTCTCATACAAGTTCTTACTTTTCTTGGTCTTGTTGTTTTGTTTGTCTTCATCTAGAGGAAAATATACATATATTTATGTTTTTTTTTTCAGTTAAGTATATATGTTTTATTATTATATTCATATACGTATCCAAATAAAGATCCATATTTAAAACTTGGAAATTTTAGTTAGTTTAATGTTATTACTATGAAAAATACCAGCATTACAGTTAATTATATTAATTTAATTTAATTAATGAGTATAATATTCTGTTAACATATGAACTTAAATAATCACTTGTTTTAAAAGAAATATTGTAAAATCGGTTGTTTTGTCTTGTCTAACATTATATTCATTTTTATCAATTACTAACGTTACGTACATCATCATGATATGGCAATTACCATGCACTGATTTAATTAATGTTGGTGATTAATAGATTGATCAGAAAGGAGGAACCGCACCAGGACCAAGAAGTTCTCACTGCATGGCCGTGGTTGGTGACAAGCTTTACATGTTCGGTGGTGAATTGAAACCACAATATCACCTCGACAAAGACCTCTACGTCTTTGACTTCAAGACACAGACTTGGTCAATAGCTCCACCTAAAGGAGAAGCTCCTAGCCTCAGCTGCTTAGGTGTTCGCATGTCGGTCGTTGGAACTAAGATCTATATCTTTGGAGGCCGCGATGAGAACCGTAACTTCAGTGACTTTTACTCGTACGATACAGTGACAGGTGTGTGGAAGCTCCTGACAAAGCTTATTGATGAGGAGGGACAACTACAACCTCGTACTTTCCATGCGCAGTGTTCTGATGAAAATCATATATATATATTTGGTGGAGTGAGCAAAGGTGGGAAGCAATCAACTCCATTTCGGTTCAAGACCACTGAGGTCTATGACATTGCTAAAGGGACATGGTCTCAACTACCAGAGCCTGGACCAGAGTTTGAGCCAAGAGGAGGAGCAGGACTCGGTGTGATCGATGGGAAGCTTTGGATAGTTTATGGGTTTGCCAATTCAGTTTCTGGAGGGATAAACGACTACAATTCTGACAAAGTGCAATACTTTGATTTGACTACTAGAAAGTGGACTGAAGTAGAGACTACAGGAGCCAAACCTAGTGGGAGGAGTGTGTATGCGTATGCAATAATTGGAAAACATGTAGTTCTATATGGAGGTGAGATCTTTCGAGATGAGAATGGACATTTAGGTCCAGGGACAATGTCCAATGAAGGTTATGCTTTGGACACTGAGACATTGGTGTGGAAAAAGATGGTAGGTGGAGGTGAACCAACCACACCACTTGGTTGGACCGCGAACTGCACTGCCACTATCAATGGTAAGACAGGTCTCCTCTTGCATGGTGGTAAGCAACCCTTCAACAATCGATCTAATGACATGCTATTCTACACATGCCCACTCTAAGTTGGCTTAATGCGTGTGTTAAGCTTTGTGTGTGTGTGTGTGTGTTGTGTCTTGTCAAGTATTATCATCCAATAAGGAGCCAAGTTATATCTGGCCGTTTTATTATGAATTATGTGTGCTTTGTTTGAAGTTTGCTTTGATGGAATAATGATCAAAAGTGTATGTTTACATATACGTGTTTAATAATAATATAATGAAATATTATCTACGTATTTGTTGCACACTAAATAGTAACATAGTTGTGTTGGTCTTAGTTACAATTAGAGATCAGAAGCCAACTAACTTAGTCCAAATTAAATACCACTAGATCATCGAACTCGGTTAACTTGATATTTATGCACTCGTACATCCATTAATATAGATTTTAAATATTTGGGTTTGTATCATGCAATAATTGATAATTAATAAATGCTTTAACTTGCTGGTTTGGGGCCATGTTTCAACCGTTTGATAGTGTTGAGACTGCAGTAATTATAATCTCAATTGGTGTATTGACAAGATTATTGGCAGAAATAATAATGAATCTGATAAATACAAGCTTGCTCTTATGTATCCACGGTCTTCAACATAAATACTCACTATTTTCATACATAAATTAATTTGATCAATGATATATTAGAGCATGTGTAATATGTGTAATGGTAACACTCTCATGAGTTTTATAAGAGTGAAAAAATCATAAATTGCTTAATCCGTCTCTATAGAAGGAGACGGATGAAATGTCTCAAGACAAAAGTAATTGATTGATTGGTCAAAAATGGAAGTGGTCAAAAATGGAAGTGGTTCATAAGCATAGTATCGCCATTATAAATGCCTTTAGTTTGAATTTGATTTGATTCGAGTCCTAACTCCTATATAATTTGATAAAATATAGAAGTTAGCATTTTTTTATCGTTTTCTGTAGGCAAACCAAACTCAGAGCCTCACTTATTTTGTCGAAGCAAACCGTAAAGTGTTTCAGGTAAACGTGAAAAAGTCAGCTATATAAGCAGTTTTAATACATGTGTGAGTGTTTCATTTTTTGTATATATGTCTGTATATATATAGTCTAAGTTATAAATTTAAATTATTAGCCCTAGTATGCCTGATATAAAATCTCTTGTTTTTGAAAATATATTATATAATTTATCTGGTCGAAAGTATCAATTTGAGTAGATTTAAAATTTTAAAATCTTGTGGGCAACCACGCAAGTCTCCAACACCCTAGTCTTCATTAATTATTAACGCTATGATGTTTTATAGTCAGAATATGGATAATTTTCTTCATTACCAATTATTATAATTTTTCTCACTAAACCAATTTTTTTTATAAAAAAAGAGTCTATTCGGTGGTTAAAATTATGGTCGTTGTTCGACTCCATTCTGAATAGATAATTTTAGAGATTTGAATTTGAGCTATAAAAATTGCGTTTGTTTTTTTTTTCTACTAAAATTTAATTTTAAAATTGAGCTATAAAATTGCGTTTTTACTGTAATGTCTTTAGTTCAGTAGCAGACGGTAAGTCTATTAAATAGTAGACATACTTATATATTCAGGGATCGAATTTTACGAACTTGGTTAATAGACCGGACAATTGTGGCTCAATGTTAAAGAAATAATAAAATTGGAAATTAATATTATTAACAGGATTTTTTAGATCTACTAAAAAAATAGGAAAAAAGTGTCTCTCTTATTCCTTGTACGTTGCATGTAGAACCCACCACACTTAAAATGAAAATGACACTTGGAAACATGTGTTTTATGACGTGGGAAAATCTGGACGCCATATTATTATAGTGTATAGTTTTAAGTTATTAGATAAATTGAGTTATTTTAAACTTTTCTTTTTTTTTTCTTCCTGACAAAAAAGACTCTAAAATACTTTTCAATGCTATAACTTAAAAATATAAAGTAATTTTGACAATACAAAAATGTCGTTCTTCTTAGTCTAGCGACTCCCAGCTAATAGTTTAGATATTTTAAGTTGGACTTCAAGCCATAGTAGTTAATAAAAGACTATAAGAATATATTTATATCAGGGCATCGAGTCTAATAGATTTAATTGTTGCTAAAAATAAATAATACGAATATCAAATATTTAAAAAACACATAACTATACAATTAAAAGATTCAAAATTATTGCTTGATCCATAATTACTTTATATAATGTGTAATTTTCAAATGATTCATAATATCAAATGACATATATTATCGATATACCTAAATTTGTGAGTAATATAATAAACATTAATGGGTGTGATTGTTTTGCATAAGTGCGGGGCGTTTTTCAAGTAAAAACCTCAAATTATAAAAATTGCACCAATCAACTTATCTTTTAACCATTTGTGTTTTTCAAACAAAAGTAAAAGTGTATTTTGTCAGAGCAAAATATATGAGAGAGATATTATTATTCACACAAAATAACGTGCATGATGTGATATTGGTGTGGGTGCGAGACAAAAACGCATATACATGCATATATCTTATTAAATATTAATATTATTTTAAATATTTGACCAAATAAATACATGAATTACGATAGAAACTTTCTTCACAATAGTAATTTATTCCTATAACATTTTGTAATATTTTGGATTTAACAATTTTATGTCACGTATATTCATATAATTGTTCACTATTTATTTTTCAAAGAATTTGAGTAATAATTACAAAAGTTAAATATTTCGTTCTATAGAAACATTTTTTATATGTAAATGAATAATATTAAAATTTATTTTTGAATTTTATATCTAAAACTAATTGTCTTATATTAAAACATTTAAAAATTTTGATTTTATATAAAACTAATAATATTATCTAAAAAATCGCACCGCTTTTATATTTTCACCAATCATATATTACCAAAACCACCCCGCTTATCAAAGCTGCACTTATACTGCCTCGCATTTTGTCTCGCACTTGTCCTGTCCCGTATTTTGTTCCGTCCCGCCAAAACCGCAGTTACCGATCGAACCCAATGGTTAGGAAAAGTAAATAATTTTAAAATGTTTTATAGAAGGGCATTTTTTCCAATAAAACACTAATGAATTTTGTTTTTGAACAATTTATTTATACACAAGGACATCACATGAACAAGTCTTGTGGGCAACTACATTAAATCCCATGATGTTTATTTCTCACTAATTTTTATTTTAGGACCCAATAGTTTAAAGAAAGTGATATAGACTTGTGTCAAGCATGCATGTTTCCAACAAACCCTATCTCCATTTCTTATTAAGGGTTAGAGATCTTTTAAAAGCATACAAAGTACACAATAATTAAGGAGAGATAATACAAAATTAAGATGTTTGAATAGAATGATGTCCTGAACTATTCTTAATCAAAGGTTAGGATGATTTAGCTAATAATTTAGATACATAATTTGATTTTTTTCTACTATATTTATAAATTTAAAACAGATTTTAGAGTATGAACTTTAAACTATCGATTCAACCTTGTCAATATAATTATTTTTTAAAAAAATTTATGCCCTTAAATAATAATTATTTAGTACCACATTTAATATGACAAAGACATTTGGAAACATGTGTTTTGTGACGTGGCACAATCTGAAGGCTTCATTATATAACAAACGAGAGTCACATTCTAATCTTTTAATTCCCTCCTACTTTTTTCATAGTTTTTTTTTTGTCAACAATATTGGATCACAACTGGCCGACCCAGTAACCAAGTTTCTGCATAATGCAGGCGGCGGGACTCGATCCCGGATTATGCAAGTGTACCTGCCATTTAGTGGAGTTACCTCTGCAATTGGACTAAAGGCCACTTGCTACAGTTAAATTGACAAGATTTGCTCTATAACCAAACCACTTATATTCTTGATAATATTATGTGGAAAAAATTATAATATTCTAGAATCGAACTAGTTAGAAAAGAAAACAGATAGAACATTCAATTATTTGACTAAATGCATTTTGTCACCAATATTTTCTGTCTTTTTTAATTATTATTCTTATATTAACTTAAGTCGTTTTGTATTATTTTTACATATTTGTATAGATAAAACTCAACTCATACTCCAATCTTTTCCTAAACCCGAGTATAATATGAGGATTACACGTTTTTCTAAAGTTGAATTCAAGTGAAAAAAGCAAAAATAGACTTAATTAATAACCACTTAAATAAATGCATTTCCCTTAGTTTAGTTTTGCTTTTGTTTTGTTCTTTTTGTTTTTTTTAATTTTTATCGTGTGGTTTGCCTCAAATAATTATAGTGTATAAAAATAAGTTTGTTATTGGATAAAATGAGTTGTCTTAAAGTTAAGTTTGTCATTTGAATGTACTTATATATTTATATTCATATAGCATATCGTCTTTAAGAAATATGATTCAAGAGTTTTGTAGAGAAAAGAAAATATCGTTTTCATTACTTTTTGTAATCGGTGGGAAGATGAAGCTAAGGCATATATATGGATTAAGAGACTGTGCATGAAATGTGAAAGATGAGAACACAAAATAAGTATTCTAATATAATTTTATATTTTGTTAAAAAATTCTATCACCAATAGGATCCATATAAAAAGATGTTTATTTTTCTTCTATTAAATTTAAATTCTCAAGATAGTGAGAGTCCATATAACAATAACAATATAATGTTAGAAGTTTGAGTATTAGGTTTATGAACTCTAATTGTAATTTTTTTCAAAAACAGTAGCCAAACTAGTATCCCTGCATTATTCATTAGGTTTGTACGTGCTTGTATTCCATAAACTTTTTCGACTATGACTGCGATTATTGTGAAATTTATAGCTTAAAACCCTAAAGCGGTTTTTGTGAAAATATATATATTGAATAAAAAATTATATATATATATATAACTAAATATATATATAGCCTTAAAGTGGCTAATTATTAATTAAATGAAAATTTTCACTTATACCTAACTTCCATCAGCTTCTTGTTTCACTATTCATTTTCCTCTGTTTATAGCGACAAAAACCAGAAGCTCATGGTAGAAGTACGAGTAAATTTGCAATTTAGATTGATTTTTTTATATAACAAAATTTACAATTTAGATATATTGAATAATCGGAATGTCACATATCTGTAATCATAAATGACCTAGCCTGTTTTTGATTTAAAGCTTTTATTTTTGACTCAAATTTAGGTCCATCGAAACGTAACATCTCAGTTTAATTACTCAAATTGCAACCAAATAAATTCACAAATTTACTCAAGCTAAACAAATAATTATTTAAGTATAAGATAAATTCAGACAAAAAAAAAATGTATTTGGTCAAGTGATTAAATATTCATAGCTGAAGTTTCTCCTCTAAGTTCAATTTCGTGTAGCTAGCCTAACATTATATTGTTTAACTTTTTTTGGGTGGGAGATAGGGGAGAGGAGTTTGAACTATAGGTAAGATCATGTCGACTCAATTGTTTGAAAAAAAAAACATAAACTTGGAATGAAAACAGAAAAAATAAAATATAGTTACGTATAAACTCTGAAAAATTAAAATGCTTATATAAATTAAAGCGTCTTTGAAAAAGTTAAAATCATAAGACTTGCATGAAATTTAGCCTATAAATAGAAGAGCATGAAATGGAGAAGAGACATCACAAACAAAGAAAACAAAGAAACACAAAACAGATTGCAACAATGGCTATGACAATTCAAGGCAAGTGGACCAAGGTATGTGACTGATTACTAGAGAGACTCTTTTTCAATTAGTAACTCTCTTCATTGATCCTAGCTAGCTTCAACCTAAAACCTCTAAAATCTTTTCATCCATCTTAGCTTCGACCTAAAACCTCTGCAACTTTTTTGTTGCATGGAGGAAGGTTCAACCGATGAAGTTACTAACTTCGGAAAAAATAAAATTTAGTATAATTGTAACCCTAATTGTTCAATTTTTTTTGTCAATGACAATATTAACATTGGGCCACAATGGCCGGCCCATTAACCTAAGTTCTACATAAATCTCGTAGACAGTGAGACTCGATCCCAAGTTGTGTATGTGCACCTGCTTCTAATGGGCTAACCACCAAATGCCACTTGTCTCTAATTATTCAATTAGATTTCTCAAAACTTCAAATATTATATTAAAATGGATATTGATCTTTATTAAAAATATGAACTTTTTTTTTTATTATGTTGATTTGAATCTATTTTTTCTACGGTTTCTAAAATTCGGGAGCAATTTGTATGACCCTAATCTCGTATAATTTTTTTCCGTACAATAATTGAATTCTTGTTGATTGTTATTACCTTTTGTTTTGTCATGTTTTGTTGTCTTGGTTGTATTGTATCTATCCCGAAACAAAAAAATTAGTCATGTTTTATAAAGTATAGAAATATTTAAGCCACATGATAAAGAAACTGATATGTTCCATAACGCAAAACCTATCGATATATCTTATAATTTGTGTTGGTAATTAATAGGTGGAGCAGAGAGGAGGACAGACACCAGGACCAAGAAGTGCACACGCCATATCTGTGGTCGGAGACAAGCTCTACTTATTCGGCGGGGAATTATATGCAAACCAACACATCGACAAAGACCTTTACGTCTTTGACTTCAAGACGCAGACTTGGTCGATTGCTGCTCCAAATGGAGAAGCCCCTACCATCAGCTGCTTAGGTGTCCGCATGGTGGCTGTAGGAACTAAGATCTATATCTTTGGAGGTCGCGATGAGAAAAAGAATTTCAATGACTTTTACTCGTACGATACGGTGAAAAAGGAGTGGAAGTTCCTAACAAAGCTTGATCAGAAAGGAGGGCCTGAGGCTCGTACTTTCCATTCGATGACTGCGGATGATAACCATGTATATGTGTTTGGTGGAGTGAGCAAAGGTGGGAAGCAGTCAACCCCCTATCGTTTTAGGACTATCGAGGCATATAACATTGCTAATGGGACATGGTCTCAGCTACCGGATCCTGGAGAAAACTTCGAGAAAAGAGGAGGAGCAGGATTTGTTGTGGTTCAAGGGAAGATTTGGGTGGTGTTTGGTTTTGCATCTTCGATTGTGGAAGGAGGGAAAAATGACTACGAGTCTAACAAAGTGCAATACTTTGATCTGGCTTCCGGGAAGTGGACTGAAGTAAAGACTTCAGGAGTGAGACCTACCGCGAGAAGCGTGTTTGCACATGCAGTAATTGGAAAATATATAGTCATATTTGGAGGTGAAGTTTGGCCAGACCCAAATGGACATTTAGGTCCTGGATCATTGTCTAATGAGGGTTACGCTTTGGACACTGAGACATTGGAGTGGAAAAAGTTGCAAGACGGAGGTGAACCGGAGATGCCAGTCGGTTGGACCGCAAATGTCCCTGCCACTCTCAATGGCAAGAAAGGCCTTATCATGCATGGCGGTAAGCTTCCCAGCAACCATCGATCTGATGATATCTACTTCTACACATTCTAAGTTTGTTTAATATGTGTGTCAAGCTTTGTGAGTGTCTTGTCAAATATTATCATCTAATAAGGAGCCAAGCCGAGTTAAGGTTGGCCGTTGTAGTACAACTAGATGTGTGTGCTATGTTTGATGTTTGCTGTCTTTGGAACAAACACCAAAAGTGTATGTTCTACATATATGTTAAATAATCAAATATGAAATATTATCTATGAATCTCTTGTCAATTATAATTATTACAAGTAATTCCAAATGACAACTTAACTTGAGAGACAAAGCCACCAATCAAAGAGAAACAACATTTTAGATAATGTGATTACTCACGTGATTCTTGTTAAGAAATAATGAAACCCTAGAAGGATTTTGATCTTTATACGATTTTAAGATGGTACTGTTTTCTTGACGGTATTGAAGGAGTGAACATGAGAACGCAAAGCATAAGAAGAAGTTTATCTGCATTGGAGTCCGAATCTGAAGCTCTACTCTGAGCCATGCGCATGCTTGACTTGTCTCATCTTTTTATAAATTTTGGAGATGGAGTTTTCAGTTGACTGTTCAGAGCTTAAAAATATGATCCAAGATCCACATGCTTGACCCACCTTTCTTCCATACATCGAAGATTTTTCTCGACTTATGAGTTTATTCAGAGTAAATTCTTTTTAATTTTAATTACTCTTGCTCTTAACCACAAAGCACATTATCTGGTTCGTAATGTTAAAGACTTGTTTAGCGATCATATTTTTATGGATATTGTACCCCATCTTTGGATCCGTTATTTCATTAGTTGAGTATAGTTGACATAAAAAAAACTATGGTATTTACAAATATACCATTTTTCCATATTGAATCTTGACCTCGATTTGTAATTTCGCTCTCGACTCGGTTTGGATCAGTCTCCGAATATTACATGAATATGAAATTCGTAACCCTAAAAAACAATGGAGCCAAGGTGAGTCTAATTAGGTTTGTATTGGGTTTTTTCGATTGATACGCGTGGTCATTCTGAAATCGATTGCTGAGATATTAAAATCATGTGGAATCTGGTTTACCAGAAGATATGAAGATGCATCATGCATGTGATGTACTAGTAAAATCAATTGCTGAAAAACAAAGCTCGTTGGCCAAAAACTAAGGTGTGTTATTCAATGTTGTAATTTAATGGATTTTAGAATCAAATGATGAAATGAAGTATTTTACATTTATGTATTTGGTGATATACATTGTAGTCCATTGTTATTGAATTACGTATTTGTTTGATGTATTTGAAATCCATTTAAATCCTTTGTTATTCAATATAGACTTGATTGCATAGTATTGAGATTTTAATGATTTTAACGTATTTTGTTACCTAAAACAAGTGTAAACAGAATCTCACACTTTTTTTCATGTATTTTAAATCCTTCAAATTTCTAATTACGTTAAAAGTATCTCAAATTTCCAATCTAATTACGTTAACAGTATCTCAAATTTCCAATATTCTAATCTTTAATTTGGTTTTAAATTTGATTTCGTAAGATTCGGTTATGATGCCGAAGGATAAGTGGTCTAGTGGTAATGGCAACTCTACAAATCCTCGAGCATCCGAGTTCGAGTCGGTGCAAAGAGAAGAAATAAAAAAAATTTTAGGATACGAAGTTTGGCTATGGATCAGACTTTGTTGTTCCAATTATAGTAAAGTTGACAAAAAAAATTCGGTTATGATTTATGAATTTATATTTTATATAGTATAGTTAAATTATAATTTTTTAATCACATGCATCATCAAGTCTTGTGGTTTCAACCACATAAATCCCCACGATTTTTATTTATCTTTGATCGATTTTAGGACCACGTTAGAAGCCAACATAACTTAGAGTTGTGCCAATCACGCAAGTCTTAATTATTGATTAGAGTTAAGAGATCATTTAAAAGCAAACAAGTAGTACAATAGAAGGATCGAGATAATACAAAATTAAGATAGCAATTATGTCATTAAAATAAGTAATTTTTTTGTATCTGATCAAAGATCTAAATTACTCAGTTTATTTACTTTACTAAACCATTAATAGATAATAAACAAACATAGAAAATACTTGTCTCCTTTATTGTCTCCATTAATAGATAATAATGCATGGAGAGAAGAGAACCACCGCAATTAACGTGACAAAGATCTTTGGAAGACGTTGAAGCGGCAAAGGAGAGCACGTGAAGAACTGAAGATATCACGTGAGATATTGTAGAAGATTTAGAGTTTAAATTTAAAAAACAAAGTGTAAATTTTATCAAGGTTGTTGATAAGATTTGTTTGTAGATTGCGGTTTTGTAGGAAT